>OMOT01043659.1:0-10852 GCA_900312575.1 Acanthochaenus luetkenii | reverse complement strand
CTCTCCCTCTCTCTCTGTCAGCCCTTCCACTCCCATCTCCCATTCCTCCTCACCTGCTGTCATATGGCGGTTCCAGCCTAGTGGTTCCACCTTCCTCTGTCACAGCCCCTGCTCCCTCCTTTCTCCACACTTACTCTCCTATTGATTCCCAATTTCTACATCCACAACAGTCCCAAACTCCTGTCTGCAGCTCTACTTCTTCCCACCTCCTGTCACATCTGTCACCTCTGTCACGCGTCGTCTCTCCCTGCCTCCATCTCCCTTCTCTTGCTTTCAGAAAACGAGGTTTTAGAATAAAAAGATACAAGCCCAGTTACAAAAGATACACTTTCTTCTCCTCTCCTCTTCACTATATCTCCCTCTTCCCTCTCCTCCTACCTCCTAGTACCTTTTCATTCTCACCTTCCATTTCACATCCATCCCCAGAGTTTACCCACCATTTTAGTCCGACATAAATCTTTATGAGGAAGATTTATAGTGTACATCATGGTAAGCACTATGAAAGTGATATAAGGATAGGGTCTTTTAAGGGGAAAAAAGCAGAAATGAAAGGTACAATAAGTAAGATTTTTACTTCTCCATAGCACAATGACTATCTGCAGGGGGCTGATAGGGTTTTTGATCAATACCAATTACTTCACCAGGTGCTGCGATTTGTGGCTTTCAAAACGGAACCCCGCGATCTCAAGCCAAAAAGAAAACGAGTATTTAGCATCATGATATATAACTTTTCCACTAGACGTTTCTGTTGGTTCGCTACTGTAATTAGCCAGCTTGCTCGTCTCTACTGTGAAAATGCAACATTATTATCAATTACAGGCTACCATAACACACACAGTCCCCTCAGCTCACCCTGCCCCCTCATTTTCCTACTCTCCGACCTCCTGTCCCGTGTTTTTTGATTCTCACCTCTCTCACAGGAGCGTCCCAGGTAGCCCGTCCCGGAGCAGTCGCAGACATAGCGATTCCAGCCCTCCCTGCAGGTGCCGCTGTGCTGGCAGGGGTTAGACAGGCACTGTTTGGGCGCCTCCCTTGAGCACGAGGGCTTCACCCCTACCGCCCGCTGGGCCTCGGCCAGTCGACGGATGTCCTTACTCTGGCCGTCCACAAACAGGTCTCTGACGCAGCCCACGTAGCCGTAGTTCAACAGCGCTGTCCACACCTGAGGAGGGGTTGGGGAGTACTTTCACTACATTTTAGTACCTCGGTGGTCAACTATATTCAAATTCAGATAGTGTTTTTAGTAGTTTATTTGACACATAGTTAACTACTGCAACTACCAACTATTTTTGGCTATGAAAGAAAAGAGGGGAATTTCACCCTTTTTTATTAAGTCAGATGTGACAAAGACCTACAGTATTTATTTTGTATACGTTTACTTTCACATTCCTTTCATTTTTTGTGAAAAAGCCAAATTGGGTTGTTTGGTTTGGGTTTAGGTCCAGACTGTATTCTGAAATGAAAATGTAAATAAAGTTAGCATTCCTTGCACATATTTTTGTGACTTATTTATTTGGTGTTTACATCAAGACCCTAGCTTCTAGCAGGCAGCTGTCAGGGTGTGGGCATTATAAACACATTCCTTGCACTTTATTTCAAATTGAACACTATTTTTTGTTACATCCTAATCAGAGGTATATTTTGTAGTCATGCAATTTGTATTATATGACATTGCAGATGTAGATATGATCTTTTTTCTAAGTAACTTTAGATAAGAAACTATATTGCTCTACTGTTGTTTCCAGTGTGAAGTAAGTGGCAATTTCAAGTAGTGTCATCAATGCTGGGAAATACAATCACCAATACATATACTCTGTTTAGTTTAGCTTATTTGCACAGTGATAAGCCATAGAAGTTAAGTTGTAAGAAGAAACATAATATACAATGATAAAAAAGAAGAGAAACAAATTACTAATTGACAAACAAAGAACAAAACAAAGCAAAAACATGAAGATGACAATCAAAGAAACAAACAACAATAACAAGGGAAATAATGCAATCTGATATGATATGATATGAGATATGATATGATAATCATTATTGGTTATATACTATAGATAAAAATCAATTAAGGTTCTAAATTAGAACTTCTAATTTAATGGAGTCGCAATCCAAATGATTACATCCTCTAAAATTTAATTACTTAGTAAGTAAAGGGCTCAAAATTGCTAATAACATCATTAACACTTTCACACTAGCAATCTTTTAGTAATGGAAGGCATCAAAACATTTTCAAATGATGAATGTCATTTTAGAATGAAACTAAATTAAAATACATTTAAATGTTCTATACTTTCCCACTATGTCTTGACACAGAAAGTTGTACAGGTCTTGTTGAGCAAGCTCATGATGATATACAGTACAGTATGTCATAAATAAAGACAGACAACAACAACAAACACACACAGTGCATACACATACACACACCTCGGTAGGGAAGATGAGCCCAGCGCGGTCCTCAGGTAGTCCTCCGAGGTACAGAGTGTCATCCAGGTCCAGGATCTCACTGTCTCCTGGAGCCGTGTATGCAGTTCGCACACTGTTCACTGAGATGGTTCCTGGATACACCACAACAAGACACGCTTAACAACTTCAGTAATTATTATTACCTTCAACAGCAACATCACTATGTCATCACAGTGTGCATCTAATAAAGACGGAGGGGGAGATGACAGCCAAATGGCCTTGCTAGGCTGGTGCCCACAATCCATCTCTCCATCTCTCTTACTCATTATCCTGCTCCACCTCCTCCTCATCCACCTCGGTAGTCTGGCTTAGCATTGGAGGGAGTAGTGTACCTGAGCGTCCGTCCCTCTGGAAGTCCACGTGGTACCACTCCCCGTCGTTGACCTTCCTGTCGATGGCCTTGGTCTTGGTGGTTCCCGAGCCCATGTCCAGCAGCAAGTACAAGTGGCCGTCCAGCATCTCAATGGCAAAGAAATCCACCTGCAAGCCAAACAGACACAAACAAAGCTTCAGTATCCTGCAAAAGGCAGGGTCATTGATTGCTAGCAATAATGATAAAGAAAACACTTGCAGCAAGATCTAGCTGACACTATCACAATAACGATGACAACCAACAGTAGGCATCTGCAAATTAAATACCCATATTAAAGGGTCTATGTGTAGTTTCTGCCTCAATGTTGACCTCTATCGCAAGACCATCATCAGCATCGGTTGCGCTGGTCATAACCGAGGCTCATCAACATCCTCCATTTTAAGGTTTGCGAGGTTACTTCTATATGAATGTATTACTACACCCATTCAACTTTCTATGATGATATGGGTCAAAATATCACTTTATGTAATAGATGGATAAAATCCTTCAGGAGCACAAAGTCGTCCACTAAACTCTGTAAACTGACATGTGTTTTTGAACAGTCAAATTAGAGATAGTGATCAGATATGAAATAAAACAGTAATAATAAAGGATTCACTTTGGTTTCGAGGTCCTTAAGGATTGTTGTGCACAGGGCGCACCGCACTGAACGACTGCCGCAAAAGTAAAATATAGACTAGGTACATTTTACTCACTAAATAATAAACAGGGAAACGTGGAAATGTGTTTATCTGATCATGCTTGTCACAGTTCACAGCCTGCTGTACAGCTCTACTACAAACTTTGTATTGGGCACAACCGGACTTGATGTCTGCAGCTGCTTGAATGTCCCGCCTCCTGGTGACGAGAAGAACGGGTTGTGATTGATCCAAGTAATGTGGGCATGAGCCAGACCACAGTCTGTCCTTATTGTCTGTGAGCCAATCTGACCTCAACCATGTAGGGAAAAATATTGCTAGCCGATGTGTTTAGAATAGCCTACTCACTTTCCTTTTAAATGCTTGGTATATTTTAAACTGGCGTGAGATTTGTTTGGGGGAGTGTGAGAGCGTGAGACGGAACCTGAAAGCATGTGTCTCACGTCAAATACATGAGAGTTGGCAACATTGCTATTGGTTGACACTGTAGGGCCTTCAAACAACAACAAAAACACAGCCTCTGCCCACTCCTGTGTTTTTCAATGCAGACATCTCCGTCCGGGAGCTGTTCACTTTGTTGTTTCACTCACTAACATTCAGCAACCCCCTCACATTATGCTTCAGTAAAGCAGAAATATTACCCATTTAACCTTTGAATTTCACATGGCTGAATCACAGAAACAACAAAATAGAGACATGAGTTCAATATCACGACATACAGTAACACACTATTTCCATCCAACTGTGAAGTGAATTTGGAGCGCTCTAAATGTTACAATGATGCCATCAGTCAGTCTTTCAAGAATTGATTAGTATTGGGCAAGTAATTATTGTTCTTTTGTGTCAGATACTGTCAGACACATATTTCAAGCTGTCTGAAGACAAAAAAAGGAATGCACTTAACAATAATCTAATGTGCCAACTAATGACCATCTATTTTTATAGCACGTTTTGTTTTCTAATTCAATACATCATGACTCATAAAAATACTTGGATGGAAACCTAGCGATTGTCTATGTTCAGTGTCTCAAATATTCAGTTGTTGATGTGTCATGCGTACACATGAGCCTGTCATTTTATGGAGGTGGAAATTTGCATTCATTTTCACCTTGACGGTAGGTGGTGAGCGGGGGTCCTTGCGTTGCTGCTGACGAGGTTTGCCGTGGCTGAAGAGCATCAGTCCATTGGGCTCGGTGGTCCTGAAGTCAAAGGAGATGGATCCCGCCTTCTTTGCCGTCCACTTACTCAGTGCCACATAGGATTCTGGGGTGTCAAAGGTCACGGGGTCCAGGGTTGCCACGCTCTCGCACTTAAAAGCCACCACCCCACTCACCTGGGGCATGAGGAAGGGAAAAAAAAGGTATAGAGGTTCTAGCATTTGAAAAGATTGTCTTATTATACTTCTTGTATTATGTTATTCCAGATATGTGGAGATATGGTATTATTACCCTATTCCAAAGGCAGGTAATAACAATCCTAGAGTGCCATTGAATTACAGAGGTATCACATTATCGTCAGCTGTATATAAAGTGTTTAGCTGCATCATCAATAATTGTATCACACAATGGGCATATGCTAATGATTATTGCAGACGAACAAAATGGTTTCAGGAAAGAATCTGATCATATTTGTACACTTACCACTATTATTGACTCTCGTAAAAAAAGAAAATCAGCGTTCTATGCGTATATTGACTTTCCGAAAGTGTTTGATCATATTTGGAGAGATGTTGTGGAATAAGTTGAGAAATGTAGGTTTAGGCACTTTATCGGATTTGTTCCCAGTGGATTTATGTCAAACAAGGCTGTATTTTATCACCACTGTTGTTCTCCATATACACATATGACTTGATACTGCTATCAAATCTCTTTGTAAAGGTGTTAGTGTCAATGATGATAACATATCTATTCTATTGTATGCCGATGATATTGTCCTAATGGCAGAGACTGAAAAAGATCTTCAACATATGTTACATTTTGTATCTGATTGGTGTTTACAATGGAAACTTTATATAAATGTCAACAAAACCCAAGTTGTTCATTATGGAATATAACTGTTCCTCGACAAATACACCCCAGCGTGGGTGGAAATCCCCCTGGCACCATCAGTGGATCCAGAAAAATTATAGATTTTTATATACTGTCCGATAATGAAAAATGGTGCCATATTTTATCAGGTGAAACTTGCATAGCAGAGTGTACCAAAGCCTGCCATCTTATCCTGCAATATAGAAGAATCTTTACCAGCGCATAATCTAGTCATTTTATATAGTCAACATAATCATGTTTGAATTATTAATTTGTACCGTGTGTCATAACTCAATTTGAGTGGTCTACAATACTTTTTATGTCAAGCTTCATTTTAGCATAATTTATATGTGATTATACGTCAATGTATAAATTAATGTTATTTATTGTATGTGTTGTAGAGTGACACGTTAATAAACTTTATACTTACTATGTCAAGTGAATATTGGGAGCGAAATCATTCCTACAGTGAACAAGACCGTTGTAATCTAGGACTGCGATAAAGCTTGTTGCTCTTACTGGTGAACTGACTGAAAGTCAATAGCTTTTGGCTACCTTTCAAAAATATAATCCGTTGATTTTCTTAAGAATCCCTACATGGGGCCTGACATGAGGTTGTGATACAAGAAGATGTCAGTAGATAAGGGGATAATGTGTTGTCTGATTCAAGTTGTACACGCTGATGAAAATGCATCCCTTCTCTTACCTTCATCTTTGGGTCTCCTTGCTTGGCCAGTCGAGACAGTTCCAACCGTACATCATTGTTCTTGTACACTACCTTCAGGTGCAAGGATTTGGGGCCAGGGAAAGAAAGAAGCATGAATTAATCTCTGTTGTCAATAAAAAAGTATTTTCTTCTTCACTTTTGGTTAATAGATGTAACCTTTCCTTAGTTTCCTTTCAAAGACTTCTGGTTTGGTACAGTTTCTTTATTCAACCATCTGTTCTCTACACTAGGCATTTCTTTTTTACACAAGTGTGGTTAGGGTAACCAGATGAAGAAACGGGAATCCTTTGAATGAACCTTTTCAAAAGTTACAATAGAAGAGAATGATGAAGAGATGAAGCGGGACAAGCCACTTCAAATATGATCAAAAATCCATTCATCTAAGTGTTCTGCCATTTTGTTATGAAAGTGACTACCCAAAGGCCAGCTTAGCCACTCAAGCCCCGTGTCCTGATCATTCACATTTGTCGCCGCCACTTGCCCAATCGCTTTCACACTCCCTCTCCTTTCCCTGACACAGCCCTCTCTCTCACCGAGCAGTGTGTGGAGAGTGTGCTTGTGCTGAGCATTTTGATGTTGAGAGAAAAGAGCACACACACAGGCTCTGTTTTATTACGCCAGACCTCTTTCTTGTTTCTACACACATGTCTCATACTGTCTTCTGCATTTGCTTTTTACCGACATGTTTTCATTCTGTGAGTGCATGCGTGTGTTTTCGTGTCTGTGGGAAATGTAACGTGGGTGATTCTTGAATATTCATGTACAGCAAATGTGTGGAAATGTTTTCGCGTGTGTGTGCGCGTGTGTGTGGGAGTGTGCCCATGCACATCAAATGCACGTTACTGTTAAAGCCGTGATTGCTCATGCGCGTGATTCGCTGCATACATCTAAATTTGCTAACACGGATTATCATATCATCGTATTAAATATGTAAATGTGCCAGTGGAGGATTCACTTTGACAGCGGCAGCCTCATTTAAACACCATCAGTCTTAATGAAGCAACACAGAGAGCATTCACCACCGATACAGATAGTTCTGTTTGGCACATCATCTGTCAGCTTGTTTGTATATGCCTCTGTGTGAATGAAAGAGAGACAGAGACAGGGTGTGTATATTATGGGTGTAAGGGTATATTTGGTTTCCTTGTGTTTATGTGTCAATTGCTGCGCACGCACGTGTGTGTGTGCGTGTGTTTGACTATGTTTGTTTTTGTCTCAATCTATGTGTGTGTTTACTGTATGTGTGTGTGTATTAGTGGGTATGTCTGTGCATGTGTGTGTCTGTATGTGTGTGCACATGTGCATGTATAAGTCAAGATTGTGTGTATGTGTACACGCACATGTATGCATATTAATGTGTTTGTGTGCGTGTTTGTAGTTGTATCAATATGTGTGTGTAAATTTTCGTGTGTGTGTGTTTGTTGTTACAGAGTTGTGGCCCATTTCAAGCAGAGCGGATGGATGAGCGTCTCCGTGGCGTAGCTAATTAGCATGTTAGTACTTAGCGCTGCGTCTACTCCCTCAACGACACTCATCACTGATTCTCTCTGATGCTGGGGAGGGTGTGTGTCTGGGACTGTTTGTGTGAGTCTGCCAAATGGAAGCATTCCTGTGCGTGCGCTTTATAAGATCATGTGTGTGCATAACATTTGTGTGTGCACGACAGAGAGGGAGAAATAGAGTGAGAGAGGGAGAGAAAAAGAGAGAGGAAGTCCAAAGACATGCAGGTCAGGTGAACTGAAGATTCTAAATTGCCCAAAGGCGTGAGTGTGTTTGTGTGCAGTATTGTATATGTAGTATGTCTACATGATGTATGACGTACGGTATGTGATGATGTAGTATGTATATATGATGATATATAAAGCCCTTTGAGACATGCTTGTATAAAAAGGCTATATAAATAAACATTATTAGATTAGATTAGGAAAATACAGCAAAAAAGAGAGAAAGCAAAAGACAAAACATAGTGCTTATTTAAGTCTGAGAGTGTACAGATATCCCTGCAGCATGAGCATATGAAAATGTTCATGTTTGTGTGTGTCGGTGTGTGTGTTGGTACATGCATTGGTGCATCCCACCTCTTTGAGACATCCCATGAAGTTATTGCTGACCGGAGAGCCCGGCAGGTCGGCAGTGCTGGGGCTCCCTCCCACGTAGAAAAAGTCATCGGAGCCCAGCATAGTGTAGTCCTCCTGTGTGTAGCCTGTGGTGGTCAGGATGCCGTCCACAGAGATGGTCACCTACATAACAAAGCACAGGGAAAGGACACGCTATATACTCACACCAAAGGCAGCGCTAGCTAGGCGCTGACCAGCCGAATTAACCCCAATTATTCTGTCAGCCACTGTGTATGGGTTCTGGTGGGGAGTTTGGCTTGATCGGGTTTGGGAATTGGTCAGTTGTGCTGTTGGGAATTTGATTTGGTGTGGTTGGATTAGTGCTAACTGTGTGGTTTAATTGAGTAGTGATGCGTCTAGCCTTTGCTGCTACCACTGACATTACAAAGATAGTTATATACTGCTTAATGCCAGCTGCCGGATTTAGCACTGGCTCAGTCTGCACACAGTTAGTGATAGTGCTACACTCTGTAGCCCCATCTAACACTTGAACTGGAATCAGACAATATGGTCTGGTTGTTTTGGCCTGTCTGGCAATGGTGAGCCTATTGTACAACAAGACCACTCGAGTCTGTGTGATGGATAACCATTTACTGCTAGCCGAATCTTATCTTCAATCCCAGCACTGGTGGACTGTTAGTGTTCGCACCAAATCCGCCACTTCAATGCCAGCTCATTACTTTCTCACTGCATATGATAGTGCTAGCCTTACAGAACAGAGCAAGCCAACCCAATGTGGGCCGGGCTGCACCGACAGGCTAGCCCTGTCTACTATGAGCGCACTGATGTAATCTGTACATTTAAAGCTTTTCCTTCTTTTATCTTTATTGAGGCAGACTATAAGCTACTTAATTAACTTCACAATACTGGTACAACCTACAACTTAACTTACTTCTCTTTGTCTCGAGTGACAGTGGCCTTATCATTCAGCCAGCCCATGCTCTATAGAGGGTAGTTAGCCAGCATTGGTAGCCAACCCTGTCTCCTACAGGAATTTCACACTTAAGTCACAGCTAGTGGTACAAAAACAATCTGACTGGACTGTCTACAGAAACGGTAAAGTATTTTGCTGCAATATTTCACCATTTTAGACCGTAGTGATTGTGAACTCTCTGCTAATCCCACTACTGGACACTCCCTTTCACTGACGGTGGTTATCATTGCTGGGCAAACTCGCCCAGCCAGGCATGTGTTAGTATTGTACAATACAGTAGTTAGTTGTTAGTACTGGTTGCTAGTTAGTAGCTGTTAGTAGTGGCACTGCTAACAGTAGTGTTAATTGTCTCAGGCCAAGCTATGTTGGGTGACTGAATGGTGCCGAGGCTAGGGTTAATGATTTCAATGCTGTTAGTACTTGTGATGATGCTGGTGTGTTTGGTATTATGGTGAGTTGTGATGATGGTGTTAGTTAGTTTGGGGTCTGGGGGGCTTGTTAGATCAGCGAGTCTGAATGAGGTGACACACAGACAAACACACACACTTATTGATGTACACACACACACACGGGGTGTTAGATGGATTAGCATTATGGCTCATTCCACTCACACACATAAATCTAAAAACATGCAGCCTGTTCCTCTCCCTGCATGCAACCACTGGCATAGAGGAGACAGTATTTACAAAATGTAAAAATGTAAACGTTAACAGAGAACAGGATGAAACTTGGTTCAGAGGCATCATGGAGAACATGCAGTGGCAGAGTGGAGAACGAGAGATCGAAAAAGAAAAAAGAGGGGAAGGAGGAACCACTATCCATTTAACGGACCAGTCAGAGAGCTGAAGGGTTTCTGGGTCACGCCATGCATGGAGGGCGGCTCGCCAATTGCGTGCAAGTGAGGGATGAGCCAATCAGTACACGCCTACATGTCAATCACAGATTGATGGGGTGAACGGCCAAAAAAACAGGGGGGAAAGAAAAAAAGTGGTTGGCAAGGAGGAGGGGTGGGGCTTTTAAGCATAAAAGATTACCAACCGCATTTATCCTTTTTTTGGTTTAGTTTTGATTTGTCTATGGTTCAAAAGGAAATAGACACGGGGCAAACCCAAACTAAAAAACAATTAGAATGATATCTACCGAACAATGGAGTTTGTTTACCATAGCGTGTCCAATGCCTGAGTGCTTTGTAGGAGAGGGGGAGAAAGGAAAGCAAAAGACTGTGAAGAGAACAACTTCGGGAACAAATAAATTAAAGGTAGAAGGCCTCTGGTAAGGTTAGTAGGTTGGTTGGAGTGGTTTCGCTAGGAGAAGGGCACAGGTTAGGTTAGTAGAATGAATCATTCCATGGATGGTGGTTAGTTTCACTAGCAGGTTAGTAGTCAAGTTAGTGGTACAGACAGGCAAACAGGAGGCAGAGGACAGGTGGCCTACAAGCACCTGAGTGCTAGTGACCCTCAATTTTCTCTCTCTCTCTCTCTCTCTCTCTCTCTCTCTCTCTCTCTCTCTCTCTTTCTCCCCCCTCTCCTCCTCTCTTTCCCTCTCTCTTTCTCCCTTTCTCTCATTCTCT
>OMOT01043653.1:0-10987 GCA_900312575.1 Acanthochaenus luetkenii | reverse complement strand
CTCAAGTTCCGGCGGGACATTCGCCCGGAGACGAGGCAACACCGCGGGCCGCCACGCAACCGCCGGAGCCCTGCGGTGGAGCTGGACGAGATGGACGTGTACGAGTTCATCAGACAGAGACTGGTGGAGGCCGACATGGACACCAGCGTGCCGCCCTACGACTCCCTCCAGACCTACGCCTACGAGGGCCAGGGCTCACCCACAGGTTCCATCAGTTCTTTAGACTCGCCTGGTATGCACTCGGAGCAGGATTATAACTACCTGGACGACTGGGGGCCCGAGTTCCAGAAACTTGCACAACTCTACGGAGAGGCAGATTCAGATGTGATGACCTAGTCTGTTATTTCGCTCCTGTTGAAACCAAATCCGCTTGAAATCATTTTTTGTCCAAATTTACAGTAAACAATTTAAACAAACAGAGATGCTTTCAAACTGCTCCGGTCGTTCCAACTTCTGCTGTTCAACTAACTGACTGCCCTTCTTTTTCTTTTTCCTTTTCTTTTTTTCATTTTGTCGCTTTGGACCATGGGTCTTTCATCTGGAAGTATTAAATCAGATTTTGAGATGGAAAAACAACAATAAGGAAAAAGGAAAATATTTTCCTTGGTGTATATTTTTTATTGCTCAATAAAGTCTTGAAATCCATATGAGTGGATATATGTGACAAAGTGTATACTTCTCTTCCTTTCAGAGTGGATATACGGTGTGCAGTTAAGATTATCTTGGTTTAAGTTGTAAGCCAAGTTGTTCATGATTCAGTGCACAAAGTATGATATTGAGCACAGTCATATGCACAGTAATGACAACTCAAGAGTCAAATGAGGTTCTGTTTTGTCTCATTTATTCCACTTAATTCTAATTTAATTAATTTGTCACACATGCACAGAGCACCGCACACATAGTGAAATTATTTCTCTGCATTGAACCCATCATGGATCCTCCCCAGATACACACAAGTGATTGCACAAACACACACATGCCAGCGGGGCCGGAGCAGAGGGCAGCCATGTACAGCGCGCGGGGAGCGATTAGGGGTTACGTGATCCTGCCGTTGGTGCCCTTGAGCAAGGCAAGGGCACAACGGCAGGATCTGGCACCTGATTCTGATACCGGGAAGGAGCAAGGTGATTTTCTAACTATAGTGGCTAAGTGGACGCCAATTAAGTCAATCACGCCAATTCAGCATGTTGTTCAGTGACTCTTACAACAGCGGTTTCTCCTCTTATACCGTAGCAATAACTTTCATTGTGTCACATTTCCCTTTTTCCGTCTTTTTGAACTGTGCAATGGCAAAGTCTTGCCCTCTGTATCCTCCAGGAGAAATCTCGTCTCGTCTATGAGAAGTGCCATTCTGGCCCAGAGCATCATACAGTGATATCTGTGTGACATATGACATCAAATGAATTGCATCATCCCTTATGTTCCTTAGTCGAACAGTCTACAGTAACTAACATTCAAAATGTAGTACAATTTTCTTTTCTTTTGTATAGATAGTCACAAATGGTGGATTCTGCAACGAAACTCTTCAGTTGTACTCTGTATAATTATGACATAGTAACATCAGAACTTTCATGATCCCAGCAGGCCTCCACCCAGCTCCGCTCTGTCCTGTCATGCTCCTCCAGACCTCTGGGTCTTCGCTGCTTCAGAAACGCTGACGGCGGTCTGAGGAAAGAAGAAGGGAGGGTGATGAATATTTTACAGTCCCTCTGCTCGCACCTCCTGACATCACTGCTCTCTTCTCTCCATAGCAATCCTCTCTATCTCTCTCTCTCTGTCTGCATCGCCCTATTTCTATCTCCCTTGCTCATTATCTCCTTCTGCCCACACTGTTTTTGTCCTTTCACAATTGGACTGAAACAAGGAGACAGGCGTAGAGATTCCTCCAATGTCCGTGAGGAGCCCCAGGGCTAGTTCACGGCATAGGTCATGTAACATGGCCTGAGCCAACCATAGAGGCGCCCAAATGTACGGTTCAATACCTATTAGTTTGCTTATCTGTGATTGGTCATCCCATCATTTTTAAATGTGTACAGTTGATGGCCAGTCATTGGTAATGATGTACTGTAATTATTCCCTTCCCATCTTCCACTTGAACCTAATTGCTTGATTGTCAAATGAACGCAGCAGCTCTCAATGGAACTCTCGCAAACTACCATCCCCCCTTTCCTCGATTATTTTTGCCGATTCTAGCCTAAACAACGGTCTTTCTTAGCGTAGTAAACATAGCCAACAAGCAACTGCAACTTTCAGAGGACTCCCAGGCACCTAAGGCGTCTTAACTTTCTTACCTCGGGCAGCAAATATAAGATAAAGATGGATACGTGCGCTGCAGAGTGTAATGCTCTAAATAGTGTAGTGCTGCCGTCAGTGAAAAACCATGCAACTGCATTTTTCTTTTTCTTACTTTGATCAAAAGCTTATATGGTCATTTATTTACTGAGGGACCCTTTCAAACTTGTTAAATATGTGTATATTTTCAAAAGTATATGGGTCTCAATAAGAAAATAAGCATTATTTTCCTCTTCCCTGAAAAGGTTGCAGCTATATGGTTTTTACCCAACAGCAGTAGTCAGATTTGAGGGCGGGGGGGGGTATTTTTTGCCAAATCCATCCGCAAGTATCCAGTGGTGGTTTTACATGTGTGATCATTCATTGTAGCACAATAAAAAAAGCCCCCTACAACTGGTGGTCTCTTCCCCTTGTAGCCTCGCGTAATGCCGTTCACGTCCATACACAGCGTATCCCGGTCTGCCCCGAAGCAGGAAATCATTTGCTCCCTGTAATTGATTTAGTTGCACAATTAGCTGATTTCACTGTGTGTAATTAAGAATCCCATTCCATCTGAAGGCAATGAATTTGACTCCTAACGGGTAATGTGGTTTGTGTAACGCTACACTGCAGACTGACAACATGAAATCAGCATCATTTCCTACAGTGTGTGCTTCTCATATCCCGGCCTTGTGAACGTGTGCGGAACATCATTATTGTGCAGTATAGGGCATTTTAAGAGGGCGATTTTTCATCCATGACTGGAAAAACTAATCTCGAGGCAATTAGTTATTTGTTAGGTAATTAAGCACACATGACACTTACAGAAAACGTTTAAGCCGAGAAATGAACTCAAAATGTTAATGAATTAAAAGGTGGCGTAACGTTTCCAGAGGAGGGGCAAGTCTCGCCTTCGTGCAGAATATGAAAAGTACGATGATATGGTAAAGAAAGAGACGCCGAGAGATGGAATTAAACCGTCACTCCCTGAATAAAGATGTCTTCCTCGTAGAGGCGCGATCTATCAGAGCGCTGCCCATATGTTTCCGAGATAAGGCAGGGGCAATATCTCACAGGCTCCGTGAGGAGAAATAGGCCCAGAGGCTTTATCTTTTGTCAAAAGAAACAGAATGAATTATCGAACAAAACACAACTCTTGGAGAAGCGGTGATCCTCCTCGTGATGGTTTACTGCCACCTTCACCTTTAACACTCGCTCATCTTTTGAAAGGGCGGCCATGCATCATGCAGCAGGGTTCAGCAGATGTGTGCATACCAAAACACTTTAATTGCATTTTTCGCATCAGGTCAGGGCTGAGTGTGCATTTACTTTAGTTCATCTAAGATGTTGGTATGTGGGTAAAGGGGTTTTCCCCAGTGGGTTGTGTAAGCTAAGGCCTCAGGGCCTCCAGAGTCCCATGGCATTGGGGGTCAGGGACTTCTAAGAAGACTGAGAAGGCTTGAAGCTTTCACGTAGAGCATGATTTGATAAAAGACATTTTATACGTTATTATATGTTCATGACTCCACGTTGTTTTACCCAAACTGTGGGAAGCTGCAACGGTTTGTTTGCTGTTGAAAAGTACTCGGGTAAACTTGGAACTTCAGCCGAGACACAGAGTGACTTATCGACGATCTTCCTCCGTCTGTGAAGGTGGAGGTGCCATTGTGGGGGAAATCGTGTACGCTTTTGATGCGAGTCTATTTAGAAAATACAATTACACCAATGTTAGATCATTCAAATGTTATGGAGCGTATATATGCTTGCATTGCTCTCAGGCAAAAGGAAATAGATATGAAAATGCCTGACACCTCACCTCTGTGGCAATCATGTCCGATGAAATGAAAGAATAAACAACAAATAATGTACATTTGGGGTTTAAAACGCCACTGTCAGCGAGACAGATGACCTAGATAGCCTTGAGAAACGTGCGTGCAACAGGCTGCTGCTGACTTGCTTCACGAGTGTGTGACATCATGCTATTGAAACCTCGTCATGAATATGAGACGTATTCATGTGCTGCTTCATGAGGTTACACATGAAAACCCCAATCAATCAGTGCAGAGAAAATCTCCATCTTCAAATGTCATTTCATCTTGTTGTTTAGTCTTCGAGCCCAATTTTTCTTGGAATAAATAAACATATACAGTATATCTGATGGTTGAGTCCGATCATTTCACTTGTTTCAAGACTTTTCTAGTATCGTGGCAATATCATAATCACTAATCACAATCTGAATTGTGTTGCAACAAGTGAAATGATCTCTCTGTTGGCAGATATTTTCTAAAATAAGATTCAACACAACACTAAATTGCTGATAAAATGGAGATTATTTGGAGTGTGTTTATATCATTTTCTGGGAAACGCTTCCCTGACACATCATGGGTCCGTATCTACTAACTTACCTCATTGCAGGCGCAAAAACCTTGTTATCTCATCTACTAAGCACACAGGAGGTTTGGGCTTGAAATCATGGGTTGATCTGGGTGTGCCGTTTTTGGCGCTTAGTCCTAATTGCAAATGCATTTGTGGGTGTTCCAAGGCTGAGGTGCAAAGTAAAGGCTGGGATTAATGGAAATTGGCAGCGGATGTGATTCATCAAGAGCCGGTGGCCTTTATCATCTGTTGATTGCACACGGAATCCAAGACCTAGGAAAAGCATGTCAGATACAAGATCTGGTAATAACAATAGCAATAGCAGCAGTGAGCGATTTTCACACCTCTTCACTAAAAATGGTGTGATCATATATATTATCGTATATATTCTGAACATCTAGTTGTGCTGCTACTCTCCACTGTTCTGGCATTCATAAGTCATAATGCTTTAAATTATTAATTAAATAAGCCACATACAGTAGCATACACCCATTGCACACATGGAACCAGTATGCTGTACTAATAATGATTACATTATTCCCAGTGCTCAGCAGGTTGGACCACAGATAACAGCGCTTACTTCACACACACTGTGTTTTTGAACTTGATGACCTCAGCCCCCCGTGGGCTTGGCGTAAGCCTATTTGTCAGTGCAGTGTAAATGGTTGCAGGACTGATCAGCGTGTCGCACCGGAAGTGATGCGTTTATGTTTGCGGTTCGTTTAGGATAAATAGAGAGAGAGCTGGGTAGTTAGCATTAAACCCAGGGCACGGCGCCCCAGCCAACTGACCCACTGGGCTGTAAATATCACTTTCCAACACGCCGCTCCCATGGCGCAAACACTCAGGTGTATCTGATCTCACGTCAACCACAAACCAGCTGCACCACAACAGCGTGACGGACTCGACAGGCCCGCCGTTCTGACACGAAAGGAAGAGCTGCTTGTATGAGACGGAAGTCCTACTTGAAATGTAGCCAAGTTGAAACACGGACAGGGAAACATATATATTTGATCGTCTGCCCGTCGTCTCCGGTGAGAGAGGACGTCTCCCGTGTTCGTCATTGACAGGTTTGCTCGGGATGCCAGGTGTGCTCGTTTGTCTTCGGAATAATTGGAAATTAAGAGGATAATGAGGTCTTTGGGGAGAGTTGAGTGTTACTGAATGAGGGACAGAATATATCAACCACGTTGATTGATTTGCCTTCATGATATTCACAAGAGACAAAACCACTGAGCTTTGAAAGGAGCCACTGTGGCGTTTCGTTTTTGATAACATTAATAGATGATAGTGGATAATAGCGGTCAAGTGCACTGTAATGTCGTATATGTACAGCGTAGAATACTCTAGTAAGGGTCCGACCCAGATGACTTTTTGAAGGCTGACGCCAGTGTTTTTATATTGAGGTTTCTGATAGCCAATTCAGTGTGTGTGTGTGTGTGTGTGTGTGTGTGTGTGTGTGTGTGTGTGTGTGTGTGTGTCTCCCCCCAGAATATTATTCTTGTCAGGGTGGAAACGCCTCTGAAACGGCATTTAGACCATCATGGGACACTAAGACTCTCCATTGAAACCCAGAGTAATCCAATTCTTCTAGGGTAAGCAGCTCTTTCAGGCAGGGTGACCCACGCCACCTATTCAGTGAGTATGTTTACATGCACATGAATCATTTAATCTTAACCCGGTTAAGGCAATGCTCCAACGTTTGCGACCTCATGATTATGCATCTTGGTGTGGCCCGCGGGGACTTGTTATTCTCCCAGATTATCCTGCTCTGGAGATGAAAAGACTCGAGGGATGGGCTTCTCCTGCGCTGTCCACGTTTCCTGTGGCGTTTGTGTGTTCTAACAGAGGCTAAGAGCAGCACTCGCATGCGTCGCCGCTAAACGGCGTCTTACCGCGTTCAAAGCGAGTGACACCCTCAAGAGACCGAGAGCACAACACATGGCCAGATTAAGAGGGAACGGCAAGCAGCTAGAAGTGGAATGTGCGGTTCCTGTTGAAATGTTGTTGACAAATATTATTTCCGCTTGAGGGCGAGTGTAATGGGAGAATCCGCATCGTCAATGCTCTCACGTCCCCTACCTGTGTTCATGTCTTAGAACATTCTGCATAAACGGTTATGGAGAAACAACAAAAACAACAACAAAAAAAGATTAAAATGTTAAATACTGAACACAAGCAAATAGAAATGGACAAAGAACGAGTTCTCTTTGCAGCGCTGAGAGATTTCCCCAAGGAGAGGTGGGCGAGATGATTTTGATTATCATGTATACACTGTGTGAGGAACTCAATTGGTTCTCCCGACTCCGGTTCCAAGACTCTGGGGAAATGTTTGCGACCCACATGTGCGGATGACATATTGAAATGATACTGCAGTGTTGAGGCCTATGATAATATCTTGGTTCCTGGGCGCCGACTGCCTCGCAGCGCAACCGTGTCCCAGCTGACTCTCCAAATCTCCGAGGGAGGTTTATTTAATACGAAGCTTTAGACGACATAGATAAATAAATGAAACCCTGCTGCACAGCACTTTATTATCACTTCCACTGTTCCTGTTCCCTCAGACTGTGACGCAACCGAGACAACACAAAACGTGCAAATCTGCCATATCTGTGATTTCCAGCTCAAATTAGCCGCAGCATTTTGGTGATGACAGAGAGAGAGAGACTGATAGTACAAACCCAAACAATCTCTCTAATTCGTTTTTTGGCACTTGATTTCTTCTTCTTTTTCTTCTATTTGCGCGATTTCTATCTTCCTCCTGTCAGGAAAACTGTTGGAGGGTAATTCATTAATTGCACGAGGTCCCCACATAACAAAAAGACCAAATTGCTAAATTGCATTTACGATTTTCTTTGTGTGTGTGTGTGTGTGTGTGTGTGTGTGACAGTAGTATGCATAATTGTATTACCAGGCATATCATGGAAACAAGTCCCAAGAAGCTACACTGAGACTCTCTGGTTTTTGCTAGAGCTGATAAAAAGCTGCCAGAGAAACTTATATAAATGTTGTTGGTAAGTCATCTGTCTGCCTTTCAGTGAATTTCAGACTCAGTGTGATAAACATCTTCCCCGCTCTGATTACTTCATTAGGAAACTAAACTACATCCTCTATGCTGCAGGATTGGGGGGGGGGGAGCCTTCACAATCCTATACATGTTGCAGAACATTATCTCTCGCAGCGCTTCGACAGGCACAGATACCGAGGCAGGGCGTTCAGCGGGACAGACAGAGGCTGTTCGCGCCCGATTCAAAGACCGAAGAAAGACCAAATTGAGGTGCAAATGGTTGGAATACGTGCAAAGACTGGAACGACAGATGGAAAACTCTCAAAACATGAATGAGTTGAGAAGTCACAGTGAACATGTTCAGTGAAGAGGCATCGCCGCCAGGGATGTACTGGAGGGTAAACCCACCTAAACCCAGTTCACCGTCTAAGGCTGACATAAATTCATATCACACATCATAGTAACAAACTGATTTGAATAGAAATGCCTTTCTCTGTTGTCTCTTTCATTGTGTTTGCTTTTTTTTGTTTCCGTCATCGAAACTACACATCGACGTGTCAACGTCTTTGCAATGTCGACACAATTCTACTTGGCTGTCACCTCTGAGTACACAAACTACAAAATACGAAGAACGAGTCGTTTACTATCGCCAGCAGTCATTCAGTAAGACTGCTAGCGTTCTATTGCCATCTGGCCTACATGAGGAAACATTCCCATTTCACAGCTGGTCTTCAGCGGCGAACACCACGTCTGGTTGGGTGAACACGTCAGAGACACAAACACACCATCTACTGTACGTTATGATGTGCCAACAACCAAGAAACCTTTTAAAGCTGCTTTTCATAGGCCTTCTAGGTACAAACGTGTACCCAACTTCCACAAAGCTCCTCCCTATCCCCATATTCAGTACTAATAGGAATGGTATAGCACCCTACCAGAGTTGGTGGTTTGATTTCCACATAATGCACAGTAGGTGCTTGTGGTACTGTTAGTCCACCACATGACACGATTATATTCAAATTAAACGTAATTATAAATTCAGTGAATCCTTTATACCTGATGCTCGTCCAAAAACAAGATGGAACCTGGTTACCTTTCAATCTGTTGCAATAAATACATGTCAGTGTCCAAAGACAGACTAGAAGACAGCGCTGCTGGGATTCATGTGAAATAAAATATCAATGTAATATGTGGAAGGTGCTGTTTTTTGATAATAGCACTTTCAATGGAATCCAAAAAAACAAGATATATAAAAATATATTATGTAACCCGTTTTTAAGCTTTTGTAAGTAAATCCATACATTGAATACTCTTTCTCATACTTTTGCACAATCGCCTATATTATATTGTATAGCTTTTTTTTTTTACTGTTGTTTATTTGCATTGCTTCTTGTCTTTTTCGTCTTCTGTTTTTAATGCTACATCAGATCCCATTACTTTTGCTGCAGCAGCCACCCATACAGTTTCATCTCATTAATCTTACAAAGTGTTAAAACCTCTTGAATAGATACAGTGCCATATCAGTAAATGCATTTTTATGCAAACGTGCCTTTGTGCTCCTTGGTTTTTGGACAGTAAACCATCAGATGATGCTCAGTAAATATTGCAATAGGTAAAAAGTAATCAGTCATATTTTGATGGCGATGACTTGTTTAAGGAAGAGAACAAAATGTCCATGTAGGACAGGAGGCACAAGAGCTTGGGGAGTAAGTTGTGCATAATGAAGCCCCCCTGAGAGTCATTCAGATGTTGTCATATGCTTGAATAAATTGAATGAATCAAACACACCTCAACATGCTGTTTAGAATTTGAAAACAGCATGTAGACAAAATCTGCTGACTCGTGCAGTGCAGGCTGATATTTATGGGCGTTATTATGAAAAACCACCGATGTCGCTTTAGGATGTCAGCCTGCATTTGCAGTCGTTTCCCTCTCTTAGCTTGACTGAACATGAGGCTAATATATTTGCTGACTGGATCTATTTATTCGTAAGTGAGAGATATCGCCGTAAAGACCCTCATCTCAGTTTGGGTTTCACCAGCTGTCTGATGTCTAAGGATGAATTTCAATCGTTACTTTATTCTTCTGTGAATACTTGAATCCTTTTCTGTAATTTGTGGAAAGTTGTTCGCCCCCTTTGGGTTGATGTTCCATTACAATGCCATGTTTTTGCAACCCTGACGTTATGATTGTCGTGCTTTAGCACTGAAAACAATGTTTTCTTGAGCGCTAGTATATGTGGTGAAACAAAACTACATTAGCATATTCTGAAATAGAACTGTAATGCCTCTCAACCAACCAGTTACCTTTTGGCAGAATGGAGTTTTAGTTCTACAAACATTTCTCGTCGGCAGAGCTGCTCTGTAGGCAGACATAATCTCATTGGTTGAGTTACACCTTAATGGGCGGAGCCAAATAACCACAGTTTTCCCACGTGCAAGTTAGCTAACTGGCGAACTTGAATGGCAAAACTCTAGTCAAAATGTTGATCAAATATATAAATGGCAATCTACAATGTACTTCAGAAATATGACCAAGAAAATGGATCCAATAATGACGGAAGGAGGGAAATACCTTTCTTCTGCCGGGTTGAAATACAGTGGCATGGTAAGGGGCTTAGAGTTACCCCAGTGCACTCAAACCCCCATGGGCCATCATTGCAGGAAGATTGAAAATAGCGGCAGTGACTCCTAGCCAGGTGCTTCCATGGCCAAAGCCCTACGGTCACACGGTGAGACATGCAGCATCTTAACGGCACACTTATGGGAGGAGCATCTATCTTTCCTGTCTCCCCCCTATTACCAACCTCATCACCACACACGGCGGATCCCCTGCAGCCAACATATATACATGTTAAGTGTCTCCTTCTGAAATAAGATACCCCCCATTTGAGAAAGTCACTACTTGTAGACTACTTGTGGAAATACAATCTAAGTATGTTTGATATAAATGAGATTGACTTGCTGTTTTAAAACCAGAGCAACGGTCGATAACACAGTTGGCAGCACAGGCCTTGTTGCTAACGCAAAAGTACGCTAACATGTTACATCATAATGTAACTAGTTACTTTTTTATGCAAGTAATTAAGTAACGTAGCTGTAGTGACTTTCCTCCCGCGCTGCAAATAAGCTAAAGAAATGGCAACAAACTGACAATACAGGAAGAACACTACCATGCTACAGTATGTGAATCCGCTCTGCTTGTGTTTTGCTCACGCATTCATACCCACTGACACACACACACACACACACACACATACGAACGCACGACGGAGGAATACCAAAAGAGTATTTACATCGGTCAGTGTTCTATATATTATCGTTATTTATACCG
>OMOT01043646.1:2613-14758 GCA_900312575.1 Acanthochaenus luetkenii | reverse complement strand
ATCCCCCTCACCTGTCCCCACCTTATACATGTTTTCTGTACATCATATTATTATGATACATGTCGTGATGAGTGTGAAATATTTGGTTGACTTTGAATAGGTCTAGGGATGCGTTTCGAAACACTTTCACGAGGCTAATGACGTTTGAAACTCATGAAACTATTACGAGCCCCGGACCTCTAATGAGCCACCAGATCTCTAATGAGCCACCAGATCTCTATCCTGCATGAAACTACATTTGAAAAATACATGATCAGTTTATTGTCTCACAGGTCCTAAATCATTCAATGATCCACAGTTTTGGCAAAGTCTTAAGAAGCAAAAGCTTAGATTCGATCACGCTTCAAAACTACTCTTGACTGCAGAACCAACGCGCTACCGCGCGACTACGGAGCCCTGACGTCGTTAAATGAAAATACTTCTATAAGACAATGACTTCACTGTCACTGAAGCTTCGGCACAATTGTTTCAATTGTCTCGGTGTATATTATACAGTAGCCCTATCAAGTGCATTTTTCCCCGTGGGTGCTCGGGCCCGGAAGCACCCACGGAATCCTGCGCCTATGAATAACAACAAAGGGACCCTGACCAAGACTATTGCAGGATCCAGGATCCTCCAGGGGTCCTTGAGGGGGTTCCAGGGTGTCTCCAGGAAAATACTGACTAGTTTAATTTCACTATAATTCTTGAATATTTACACGGAAGTCATCAACTGTATTGCGCATTAAACAAAAGTCGTTTTTAGATCTCACAAATTTAAGCTTCAAATGAACCCTGTTTATCAACAGTTTGTCTTGAAAAAACATCTGAATGTACAGGAGCAATCAGATCCACCGTTCTGCCGCCTCCTGTGTATGCAGAACAAGATACAACCAAACATTTGTTTAATATATGGCATTACCACCTTTTAATACTGCAACCTGTGTTTTTCCTCACATGTTTTCACTGTACATTTTTGTAAAGATAGTCTCTGATAATTACATTATATGCTTTGAGCTTCTACATTTATAAACTATGCTATTCTTTAAAAAAAACTGATGTTTATTTTAAAACCAGGACCCGGCTGTCAGAACCAGTCAGAAAGGCGCCACAAAGGTTATATCATTAATGTTTATTTTAAAACCAGGACCTGGCTGTCACACCCGGTCAGAAAGTTGAAACAAAGTTTATAGTGTTGATGTTTTTAAATTTTAAAACCATCTGTCTCCTCACACACAAACACCTATTTCCCCCAGCGGACGTCCATATTTGGGCATGACACATACACACACTCACGTGCGCACCCCCCCCACTCCACTGAAAACTTAGCGGTAGAGACAAGCGCTCCGACACAGAAGGTCCCAGGTTCAAACCTAACCTGGCACAAGGCTAGAGCAGTTAGTATCAACAGCACGCATAGCATCCAAAAACAAGCAGTACCACCAGACAACATGCCCATCTGCATCCAGCAGCCAGAACAGGCAACACACCAAACCAAAGACAGAAATGGTCACGCTAGAAATTAACAGGTGCCCCCAGTGGCCAAATCTGATAACTACACTTTATGTATTTAAAGGGGACCTCGTGAACGCGCGCACATGGGCACGCACCACATGCATGCACACAGCAGGAATGCGTGGTCACGCCAAAAAGGTGCACTTTATATACTACTGCTGCGGAAGCAATTGCTCGCTGAACATCAATAAGAAAAACAGATGACAGACAGACACACACACACAATGAGAGCACATATTTCCCTACATATAGTGCATTATAAATGCCCTGTATAAATACGAGACATGAGCTACAGGCAAATCCCTTATCATCTGGGACCAAAACTGATTATTTTAAGTCTAGTTTCCCAACATACTAACACTCTTTTCATATGGGGACCCAACAGAAACAGGCCAGCAAGCTCATTTGGGCCCCGAGTCATAGTTTGAGAAACAGTGCTTTTAGAGAATGACCGATATTTGCTGAGAGACTCAGCACAGCTATTAGAATACTCTTTCAAGTACTTCTCTAGGAATAGCCAGCGTATAAAAAAACGATACAAAAACAAGACTTAGTAGGGCTGTGCGATATGGACAACATCTTCTATCAATATATGGGTAATTTCATATCACGATAATTATATATATCGCGATATAGTACATTTTCCAACTGCTATCACCCGTGTTTCAGTTCTGTATCACATTTCCAAAACTCTTAACTCAGTTAGCACAACATGAGTCTTGTTTGCGATACAAGTGACACATTTCTTGTTGCTTTGACACAAAATGCAAACAGTTAACACGTTTTAAAATGCTTGAACTTCTATTTCAGACAAGCTCAACCAAGACCAGAACAATGGATTCTTACTGCCAAATGTACAAATGCTTTCACACTGTATATCAGAACAGACAACCTCATGTTCTAAACCTAACATATAGGTTTCTGGACCGGACGTGAGAGGACCCTGGCGTTATTTTGTTCGCCGCTTGTCCATCTGAGCATTAATTTAATTCTGTGTCGTTTTCCTTTCTGCGTTGTATTTTTCTGATATTACTCTCCTCTAGTTTATCCTTTAAACATCATCATTTTCTGTTTGGAATTTACCGAAACGCTACTCTGATTGGATTTCACCCGTTGCGTTTATCCACTGCTACTGGCAACTCCCCGGCCAACTAGCTGGTTAGCTAGCAGCCTCCAACAAGCTAGCCAGTTCCCTGCTGGTACACCCTGGATACTCCTGTCTCTGACCTGCACTGCTGCTGTGAGGTATAATCCCGGATAGCCTCTCAAGTTGTCCCGGTGTGGTTAGTCCTTTGCTGACTGGGACCGCTGCCTCCACAGCTAGCCGCCTGCTTCATGCTGTTGACCATCCTGTCGTGACTGTCACAACCCTGGTCATCGGGTTCGTGGCTGCCGACTAACAACTTCAGGTTCATAGTTCCATCCTCCCTGGCTGGACTGGCATGTCTCTGAATTACTCCACCTCGCAACTACTCAAACTCAATAACTTCACCACTCCTACGTGCATCTCAGTTATCAAAACACATGGACTCCTACATTGTCCCTGTTACATCCACCGAGCCTTCCGGAAAAAGTTTGTTTACTCCTGGTCTGACTCCACTCATTCCATCCCTTCCCTCTGGTAAGCACGCACTCCCGCTCTTCCATTACGTAGGCTGACCACATTTTGCTTATCAAAAAAGAGGACACTGCCTCTCAGAGAAACTCAAAAGATACTCAAAGTTTACTCAAAGATGCTTTGTAATTGTTATGTATTTATTTTAAGTATGCCTCTTATGTACAACATGAATAGAAAATTCAGGGCAATGGTGAACCATATAAATAAATATAACTGATTTGACCATCCATCATCCTCTAACCCTGACCCTATTAAGGAAAAGGTTTCTGCATGTGATGACTCTTAATATTTATTTCAGGGATAAGAGATGTGTAACAGAAAGCAACATAATGAGGGTTTCTTCACAAAGAAGACAAAACAATAACCAATGATTTGAAGAAAGTAGCTCGACCACTCGATGTGTGTTTTACATCAGTTATGTCTTGCAGTCCTATTTAATTTCATAACTGGTGTTGGTGTAATGCAGGTAGTAGCTGGAGGCAGGGCGTGGCGGTGAGGTAGTTACTTGTCTCTCTTCAATAGTATTTTAATTAGAAGAACAAATATTGAAATTGTGAAAAAGTGTTTCAGTCAATATTTGTTATTGTAATGAAAAATATTGAATATTGAAGAAATAAAGAAGACACCACCACCACCTGCGCTCTGGAGAGCCACTTGACACCTCACTGCCAAGCCCTGCCTTCAACTACCATTTTAGATGCCACCCCCAAGCACTCATTGGACCCCCCTTGGCCACCCCATAACAAAATCCTAGAACCACCCCTGCTTAGGCTTAACGTATCTCTAATAGAATGTAACAATAATAGAATAATAGCCTCAAAAACAAATGTTAATTCAACCAAACGAAAGATAATTATTCTTCAATCAAATTTTCTTTAGTCTTGTCTGCCCGGCCATATCTTTCTGATGAGCTGATCTTTCCCTGCAATTTCCGATAATTTTCGGGGGAAATGGTCGGTGGAACAAGCAAAGCAAAAACCCGGACTGGGTTGAGGGCACTCCCTGACCTGCTGGCTGGGTGAATTTCCAACGCTGTCCCTGGGTGTCATTCTTCTGCATCTCTCCCCTTTCTCTTAAACATTTGAAGAATTGTTCTTTGCATTCTGCTTGTAACCACGCATGGCATTCTTCAACAAAAGTCTGTCACTTCGATGTTTTTCCCTCATTTTGTGAAAAATAAAAAGAATGACAATGTTTAATTTTGATGGAATCATTTATTATTCGTCCTTGCCAGGTGCCAATGACATAAATGAAGTGTGGCTTGGTCGTGAAAAGTACGAGAACAATAAATCAAACGCACCCTTCCAGCACTGCATGTGTGTTTACGGAAGTATGCACATGTGCAGTTGCGCACCCTTGATATATGTCAGGCTAGTGTTAAGCTGAGTAGCTTGTTGTTTGACTGCTGTCTATGTTGTTGGAATGAAATTGAACATCACGAAAGATCATGACATATTTTTTGTCATTTTACTTGGGAGGGTTTTGCAATAAGGAACGACTGCCCGCCAAAACCCGCTAGATACACAGCACGCGACATCAGAGCACTGACAGCCAGCTGCCATTAGCAAGGCTGTGTATGTGGGTTTTGGCAGGCAGTTGCTGTATCCCCCCTGTGTCCTTTTTACTGTGTACAGGCACCAAATCTTCTAGTGGTACGGAGTACTGGCCCGTACCGGCCCACTTTCACCACTGCTCAGGGCTCGGATGGGGATGATGCTACCGGAGCTGTAGGGGAAACTCGAGCCAGAGTTTGAACATCCTTGAACCATCCGGTCTCAGCCAAAAGAGACTTGTGAGCTTTACATCTATTGATTCTATATCATATAATATAATGATTGAAGTGTAAATAATTATTGTATGTTATGCAGTGCCTTGGCGAGTATTCAAACCGCTTCACGTTAGACAGCTTCTATACGTGACGTGTGTCCGTCCGTTTGTAGCATGAGGTATAGAACAATCAGACCATGTGTCAGGTGCTGCACCGCTTACTTCACTACCTGGGTGTGATTTTGTATATAAAATGGATTGAAAAAAGTTTTGCCATCAATCTAAACACAATGTGAAAGTGAAAACATGTTTTTGACAATGTCCTTAATGTATATAATCGTTAGTTGTAAGCCTATAACACAATAAAGTGTGGAAAAAGTGAAGGGGTATGAATACTTACACTGTCATGTTATAACGGCAAGGTAAAAGGTATCTAGAGTGTAGCAAAATCAAGACATTTGCAAATGATGCCTGCAGCTTTTACATGGTGCTACCCAACTACCTCTATCTGCCTGTTGTTCCCACGGGAAGAACCATTACACCCCCCACAAAATCAGGGGTTGTAATTGGCTGTTTCATCAAATGAAAATATATGAGCCACAACATTCTGCAAATCAAATGTGGAGCACAAGCAAGCTACCATGTCAGGTATCGTTCACAAGATAACTAAACACACCATTTTAGTTTTCTGTTTTTAGCACAGAAAGACCTGTGTACTATTTCATATAATCAGTTTGTTTGAATCCAATAAGCCAATATGTTCAATATTGATTAATTTGAAGGAGGACACCGCTATGGCCAGGCCTTCAGCAAAAGGTCAGGTAAGTGGGTGGTCAAAAAAGTATATGAAGCCAAGACTGCAGACTTCAGAGACACTGGTGGAGAAGGTATTCACCAGGCGACAAGACCCCAATGTGATCTACAGGGACCAAATCAGCTACCTCCCCATCCCTGCAATACCTCAAAACATAGCAAAGAAGCCCAAACCAAACAAGCAAGAAGCTGTGCAGACGCACAAGAGTCGCTTCAGTAAGTGAAGGAATGTGGCACTGTGGTCCTTTTCAGAAGGAGAATTAGAATAGGGTATAATTGGCCACCAATTTGGGAGGAAACAGGAGGGTCTGAAATATATTTTTAAACAATGTGGAAAAAAAGACAAATACTTATTAATATATATTAGCTTCATTAGTGTTGAACAAGCTTCAGGTCTATTATTCATTCTGTACATGAGCACCTTTTACATACCTGAGGAAGAAAACAGTGATATGCAGGTGTTTATTTTCCATCATTACAATGGTGAAAACTAAGGTGTTCTGTCAATATGTTTTGTGAAATGTCTTCATTTATTAATTGTCAAATGTTTGGCATTTTAATGGCTGTATTTTAGTCTTTTAAAAAGTACTATTAATTATGCATTAAAATAAACATTCAACATAAAGGTGCCATTTTTTTCTTTCCACCACATAGAGGTCAAGTCATCTTATACACATTAACTTCACTGTATATTGTACATTGAATTGAGGGAGGAATTTGACTTTTAAGGACAACATTCTATATCAACATCTCGGAAGCAGCTAAATGCACAAAAAACATTTTCAGACTCAGGGAGGGGTGGAATGTTTCACAAAATGGAGGTAACATGGATTTAGGATAAAGTATGCCTTTAACATTGATGGTTCCATTGTCATCCCCTCCAATAACATCCGCAACCTTGGTATCATCCTCGACCCCACCCTCTCAATCTTCCTCCATGTAAACCAGATCACCAAAACAGCATTCCACCATCTTAGGAACATTGCCCGTCTCCGACCCTCCCTATCATTCTCTGCCGCTGAAACACTGGTCCATGCATTCATTTCATCCTGGCTCGATTATTGCAACAGCATCCTTTATGGCTCATCAAACAATATCCTTAATAAGCTCCAATATGTCCAAACTCTGCTGCCCGCATGCTCACCGCCACCCGTCGCTCTGACCACATCACTCCTGTCCTCTACGACCTTCACTGGCTCCTGATCAAATACAGGATACACTTCAAAATACTTCTCATCACCTTCAAAGCCCTCATCAACCTGGCCCCCACTTACCTCTCTGACCTCCTCCACCGCCACACTCCTTCCCGTCGCCTCAGGTCTACTGATGCCAACCAATTACATTCCATCAGGACTAAGCTCCAGACCTGGGGCGACAGGGCCTTTGCTGCAGCTGCCCCCTCCCTCTGGAAGGCCCTCCCCAGCCATATCCGCAATGCCAACACCCTTCCGTCCTTCAAAATAGCCCTCAAAACCACCTGTTCATTCTTGCTTTTGACCCTTAGTTGTTTTGTTTGTTTAGTTCTGTTTTTGTTCTGCTGTTTAGTTTTTATCCCATATTGTCAATAGTCTTTGAGCATTGTGAAAAGCGTTGAAGTGAACAGCAGTTCACATTGTAGATTGAAACACAAATATCTGTCCTGTATGTTTTTCCCCATTGCTATTGAGAAACAGCTGATTGAAGTTATGCAAATAGACACAGCTGATAGTAAAGCTGATTCCCGTATAGGAAAATTAGGTTCTTTCAATCTCATGACCATATAGTATAAAAAGGGGGCGTCTTTGGGCTTGTGTGGACAAAGAACAATACAGAGCAACAGAAAGAGAGAAAGAAGAATGTCTGGATGAGGGAGAGAAAGATGAGTACCCGGACAAGTGAGAGGAAGAGGAGTTAGAATGTGTGGTGGCGCTCAAATAAGGCCAGAACTAACTTACTGTCTTGTTTTTTATCAACTGTACATTCAATAAAGCTACTCTGAGCTGGGTCATGCACTTTTGGTGTTGAATGTTTGCAAAGAAAGAAACAAAATGCATGCATTGACTAAACTCAACAGAAGAAAAATGGTAAATGGTAAATGCACTGCATTTCATCGTGATTTTTGCAGTCTTTTTGAGCTGTGACTGCAGTTATGTGTTTTTGAGAATGATGATTTTGATTTGTTTACGCATGATTGGCATTTGCACTTTCCCTTGAAACTTATTAAATAAAGACACAATCTCCGTCAACTAAATTGCGTTGAGGTTTGATAGATCACAGTGTAGGTGCTGCATGAATCTCTTTACATTTTCTCCTCCAGGTATTGTGCAAAATAGCATGTAAACACCCCATCTTGCATATTCATTGAAGCTAAGTACTAACTGGATATGGTATGTTATTTTGCACATTTGAAAGATGCAGTCCTCAGTGTGCGCTGTTAGTAGTTCGTACATTCATTTGTGCGTGCTATGAGTTTGCACACGTTTTTATACATGCAAACCTTTAGTAGATCCGGCCCTTAGTGTATTGTGTTAGTTTATTCTTCTATTTTGAAGAGTAGTGTTGGTGTTTAGTTTACAAAGTGTGATTTTGAGCATGAAATTAACCGTTTTGCAAGTTGTGTGTTGTAGATGTGTTGGAACATTAAGAGTTTAGGAAAAGTGTTAAAAACATAGAAAAACAGGTTATAGGCAACATTTGATTGCTTTATTCAAAATATGCTTGAAAATCATGAATCTCATTTTTATTTCCCATTTCTCCCTTAACACAAAAATAAGACAAACAGAAAATGTAAAAATAAAAAAGGGGCTCATTTTCATTTGTGAACTTCCAACTAATTCAAACACTGCCAAAGGTCATCAGCAGGGAGAGATAATGTAGAATTTAAAGTAATAAGAATTCACTAATCTACGGAAGAAGTTAACTAAAGACGGCAAAAATATAGTGGATTATTCACAGCCCGGTATGACTGCAGTAAAGTGAGCCATCTCTTGTGAAACCATGATCTAGCCAACCGCTCTTTATATTGTGTTGCGTGTCTAGTGGTGTCTTTACGGTACTTACCCATCATTGAGTCAAAATAACTTTATTCTTATAACGTTTGGTCAAATATAGCGGCGCTATGTGGTCCAGATTACATACAGCTGAGGATCCATCGCATAAAAAGTTTTTCTGGTTGTAAATCAGTGTAATAATTAGCATGACTGAAAACTGTTTCATTCTGTCACGGTACTCTGTTTGTTTGTTATTCAAGCCCACGTGTAGAGAACGTAAAACAGGGTCAGCTATGACGTTAAATATGGCCGTAAAGCAGTTCTGCCGCTTTTTTGCGACAATAGCGATAGAAACAATAGAGGAAAATATCCACTGATAGACATTTTTATATTGTCCCACGATATATATCGTCAAAACTAAAATAATCCCCAAGTACCACTGTTAGAAATCATTATAGGAGCAACACTGAGTACAAAACAGTGAAAAATGTTCCAACGTAAGCAGTATATACCAGGGTGTTGCCTGTTGAATAAGTAAAAGCTCACCTTATTCATACTTTACAGACTACGTATTAGGTGAGACCAAAAATGGCCACCACAAAATAGCTGCAGAGGTGATACTGTGAAAGCAAATAATAACAGGAAGGATAGTGTGAAGTTGCAATGCCAAGATATCCTGTTAAGGAATCTTCATAACAAATAAAGGGGAGTGCAACGTCCGCAAAGCCTACAGTTCTGAAGGAAAACGGAAAAACCACATCCCTGTCTTGTTTCAAATTAGCTCTTGAACCTCTACAACTGATCGACATAAATATAGCACCCTAACAAACATGGATCCAAAACAGTCAAAAAATTATGAAATTCAACCCGACATAATGATGCTGCATTCATGTCGTATGGGAATAACCATCAATGACTTAATGGTTCAAAGCACCGACTTGGAAGTTTTCATGTGTTCGAGCTGGTTTGAAAGTACATGACTGTAGTTTTCTGTAGCGTTTCTCTTGATCAGCTTTTTAACACTTAACACACGTGCACCTAGTTATGATGCATTTGAGTTCATGTTTTACAACAAACCAAACATTACAATGTCAACCACAAACCAAAAATCCAGCAACTAGTTGTGCTCTGCCATGGCATTTTAAGAGTTGTGATCACAAAATGACTTCATTCACTGTGTTAGTTTTATTTGAAATTAATCTATCATTGCCTACACTTCACTACAGGTATTTCCTTGTTGGTGAAGTCAGAATTCAGGAAGTCAGAGAAATCAACGTCCATCACCAAACCCTGATTTTCCAAGTAGAATTTACCATCTTAAAGCTGAGGTAAACAGTATTTTCAAGTTTCCCATGGGACATGAATGCAGCATTAGATACTATGTTCTCTCTCTCCATCTTTTTCTTATGAAATGTTCGTCTACAGGACAACACAGCATCCACTAGTGTTCAGGTGCACCACTAAGTCCCAAAACCTTCTTCAGAGCTCTGAGAGCTCAAATCACTTCAGGATGAATATGAAAGCCGTTACTTAGCACCCGCTTGCCATGGCTCACTGCTTGACACTGGGCGTGTAGTCGGGGCGTCGTGTTTGGATAATTTTTGGCCGCACTGGGCGGGGCTTATCGTCATGATCACTGTCATCGGGGCCCGAGCTGTCACTGCGCTCGTCGCAAACATGAACGACAACGCTGGGTGTGGTGGGCGTGGCGGTGTGGAGTTCATACTTCTCGCCTGGGAAACACACACACACACAAACAGGTTTTTCAATTATAGGTATATTCTTACTGGCAGGGCCAGCTAATAGAATATATCCCTGCAACTTTCAAATCAAACCTTAACTCAAAACATTATGACACGCTTTTGCTTAATTATATTACATTACGGCATTTAGCAGACGCTTTTATCCAAAGCGACTTACATATCATCATCATACCGTTGGCAGAGGCAGCCATGCAAGGCGCCAATCTGCTCAATGGGAGCCATTTTGGGGTTAGGTGTCTTGCTCAAGGCAGATTTTTTTCCCCGGGAGGAGCTGGACTCGAACCATCAACCTTGCGGTTGCGGGGCGGGAACTCACTTTATTCAGTTCATGTCAGCTTGGATTTGTATATTTCCTGTGCTTTTACAGTGACACATTTGTAAAATCTCCCAACTTCCCCAGATAATGTATCAAATGTTCCCTGTCTGGAATACACCTCTCAAAATTCCATGATATTCCAGGAATTGCATGACCAGTGGAAACCCTGTTTACAGAAAAACAGATGTTTGTGAATGTGTGTGTGTTGTACCTGGTCCTAGTTTGGATATGGCACACAGCAAGTCGTAGTTGATAACTGGCATGGCGTCCTGAGACTGTTCCCACCCTAATGGAGGCGAGGCAGGGGGGGATATCAGGAACTGTTTGTCTGGCTTGGGAGGCTCCAGGCGGGGACTTCCTATGTGGACGGACTGTAGGAAGGAGGGAGGAAGAGACAGAGAGGCACATTGGCGGCTCCAAATGGCAGTGAGAGGTAACCGTTCTAAAAAAGTTTTTATCAAAATATCCAGAAATCCTGTAAGGTGATGCCAGTAAACTGCACACAACACGTTCATGTTTACCAAGCCAGCCGGTCTTTGATGCTTTATACCAAATGGACGAGAGAGGAAAAGACAATGTGGTGAGTCCAGCTTTCTCTGGACAGAGCGCTTGCAATGTATTTGTATAGCCCTTAATTATGGATGGGGGTGTGTATACGTTTAATGTGAAACACGAAAATCAAACACTATCCGTTTAGGATGGATTAAACGAAACAATGTTTATTAAAAAAAAAAATTTTTTATTTGTATGGTGCCTGCTGATTGGATGAGCAGATCTGGAACAACAGGAACCAATCATTACAGGTGGGAGAGCCATCAGGGAGAACCAATCATGTAGCCGAATTTGCACAGCAGACTCCTACACAGAATTTGTTGTTGCAGATAATCTTGTAACGTTATAAAACTACCCTTTTTAGTTTAGCCACAATGTGATACACTTTACAGCCTTACTGCCCAGACTTCCGCTTAAAATGCCATAGGCGCCACTTTATGGTGTACTAGTCAAATTACCACGGCAAACAGTGGGATGTACGTTCTATCCAATTCAAATTCTATGGTCCTACACAACATGCCACACTGTGAAGGACATAAGACGCATCAAAATGAGCGGCACGGCAGAAAAGTATTTTACATTGCCATTTCTCCCATTAGTTCAAGCCACCATACTGTACTATTGAATGTGTGTATACGTTATGGAAGTTGATTTATGTCATTTTACTGGCATTGTTCCGGACCATTAACCTTAAAATTAATAAATGGACCTTTAATATAAGAGTACCCCTGGTGTATAGCTATAGAGGACTGATGTAGTTTAATAGTGTACAGCTATAGAGGAATGATGTAGTTGGAGAGTGTACAGCTATAGAGGAGTGATGTAGTTTGATAGTGTAGAGCTATAGAGTGAT
>OMOT01043638.1:0-10422 GCA_900312575.1 Acanthochaenus luetkenii | reverse complement strand
CAGCCACTCTCTTTACTGCGGTACTCGTGTGCATGATGGTACGGTACGGTACAGGCATGCCGACGCCCTCTTGACTTGTTGGTTTCTCCGCAGTTCTGTGGGGCACCGAGCTGATGGAAGACGGCGACAGCGGCCGAGAACGGTACCTCAGGAACGTGCTGAGGGAGATGCTCACCTATGTCACGTTCCTCCTCACCATTTGCGTCTGTAAGTACACACCGACCGTGTTTGCTTAATGGTTTGGGCAGCTGAAAAACGAATCTACAGGAATCTAGGAATCATTCTTTCTACATGCTGTCGACAATGGTTACGTTCGTGTTGTTTCATGTGATATGCCCTACAGTGACCTATGGGATGGTGAGTTCCAACATGTTCTACTATACCAAAGTCATGTCTCAGCTCTTCCTGGACACACCGCTGTCTGCTGGGGATCCTTGCACCTTTAGAAGCCTCGCCACCATGGAGGACTTCTGGAAGGTAAAAGGCTTCTAACGTCGCCACGCAGCCTTCGTCTCTGCGTTCAAACGCTCATTCGTCATGTTATTGCGCGGCCTCTGGTGTGTCTTAATCTCAAACGTCATAAACTTGTAGTTCACAGAGGGACCTCTTCTCACTGGCATGTACTGGGAGGTGTGGTACAACAACAAGAGCCTGCCGGAGAACCAGAGTCTCATCTTCTATGAGAACCTCCTCCTCGGGGTGCCACGGCTCCGGCAGGTCAGAGTTCGCAATGAGACCTGCTCCATCCACGAAGACCTGAGAGGCGAGGTTCAAGACTGCTACAACATGTACACCCCTAGCAACGAGGACACTGCCTCCTTTGGGCCCAAGAAAGGAACTGCGTACGTCCGCGCAATGAAACCGTTAGATAGCGTTACATTTGGAAGTCAGTGCCAGTTCATAAATGACCAATACAAAAATAACAATTATCTACCCTCTCAGGGACGTTACAAAAGTTTTAGGGTGTGAATTTCAATGAAAACCAGAGTTGTATCATCCGTGCATCTGTATCATATATAATGTATCACACTACCAGTGATCTAAATCTAAAATCGGTCTTCTAGGTGGGTATATACAGCAGACGGTAAGCTGAACGGGAGCAGTTATTGGGGCCAGGTGTCTAAATACGGAGGTGGAGGATACTACCTAGACCTGTCCCGTACAAGAGAGGAGTCGGCTATCCAGCTGCAGTTTCTCAAGGACCACCTGTGGCTGGACAGAGGCACCAGAGCCGTCTTCCTCGACTTTTCTGTCTACAATGGCAACATCAACCTCTTCTGCGTCGCCAGGTGAGAATCGTCGGTCGTAGCACAGCGATTCACGTAGCAACCACAGACATTTAGAGCAGGTGTTCATTTGGACCAAACACTACACCAGCTGATTTCACTGGTAAGCACACCTTCAACCGGAGAGCTGCTGACGTGTTTGGCTGGAATGAAGATCTGCATACGTCTTGGGTCATGATGGCACATGATTGGAAACCAGTGCTCTGGAGGGTCAAATTAATATTTCACCGTTGCTAATTATTAGCTAGCTTCTTCACGGACGCTAATGAACGAAGAAGACTAATAGTAAACATGCTGTGGTGTGTGTTGCAGGTTGTTGGTGGAGTTTCCTGCCACTGGTGGAGTGGTGACGTCCTGGCAGTTCCAAACAGTACGTCTGATACGATACACGTCGAGCTGGGACTATTTTGTGGGGGTGTGTGAGGTGGTGTTCTGCCTCTTCGTCCTCTACTACGTGGTGGAGGAGGTGCTTGAGATCCGCATCCATCGCCTGCACTACTTCAAGAGCCTGTGGAACTCTCTGGATGTTCTCCTTGTTGTGGTGCGTAACCAAGGCTGCCATTCTAACCACTGTGATATCAGTTAGAATTGTGTTAATATAGCTGTTTCTATTTCTTTTTTTCTTTTAGTTGAGTGTTGTTGCTATTATCATGAACATCACCAGAACAGCCATGGTTAGCAACCTTCTCAAAGGCCTGTTGGAGAACTACAGTTCTCACCCCAGCTTTGAGCCTCTGGCCAACCTCCAGGTCCAGTTCAACAACGTGGCTGCGGTCATCGTCTTCTTTTCCTGGGTCAAGGTGAGAGTCTTGTCCCTGGGTCATGTTCCCTCCAGAACTATCAGAGCATAAACGCAATAACCCAACTACAAAGATGCGAATGGTTTGTGACTTCTCTCATGTGGTCAGCTTTTTAAGTTCATCAACTTCAACAAGACCATGAGTCAGCTGTCCAGCACCATGTCTCGCTGTGCCAAGGACCTTGTGGGATTTGCCATCATGTTCTTCATCATCTTTCTGGCCTACGCTCAGCTGGCCTACTTGGTGTTTGGAACCCAAGTCAACGATTTCAGCACTTTCCAAGCCAGCATGTAAGTACACTCCAAGGACGGAACTCAAATGTTCACATTTTTCTCCCCCTTATTTTGTCCAACCTGTAAAAAGAATATAATAGCGAATATTTCCTCTTTTGTTTTGCCATTTGTCTTCTCCCATGTAGTTTTACCCAGTTCCGTATCATTCTGGGAGACTTTGAGTTCTCAGAGATAGAGGAGTCCAACCCAGTGCTGGGACCCATCTACTTCACCACCTTTGTCTTCTTCATTTTCTTCATTCTCATGGTGAGTGGTGTAGTCACCCAGTGTTGTCACGCATGTGTTAAAGTTGATTCAACAGTGCATATATTCATTTAGTTTAGATATACAATTGGTAATTTACTGTATATCCCTCGCCAAAGGTTAACACAGAATATATTTTCTCATTCTTTAATATAGAATGTGTTCTTGGCCATCATCAATGACACGTACTCCGAGGTGAAGGCAGATATGTCCCAGCAGAGGTCTGAGATGGAGATGACTGACCTCATTAAAAAGGTATTGGACTACATGTAGTGTAAGAGATCCAATTTGTCACATTCATGAACCCCTCCGTCGTTCGGTCTATCAACCTATCTGCGTATAACTAATAATATAACAAGGCACCACTAAGCCAACTGACTAACTAAAATTGTGTTTTTGTGGACGTTCCAATGTAATGGAAATTCTAAAACAAGTCAGTATTGCTCTGATCTCTTCCCTCAGGGTTGCAACAAGGCCTTGATGAAGTTGAGACTGAAGAAGACGCCAGTAGACGACATCTCAGACAATTTGCGTCAGGCCGGCGGCAAACTGAACTTTGATGAACTCCGCCAGGATCTTAAAGGGTGACCAGAACCTAATATCAAACTATCAGCTATTAACCATTGTAATATCGACTTTTGAGTTTGGTTTGTTAAACGTTAGATTCATGCTCCCTGTCCTGTGTGTGTTCATTTTTCTGTGATCAGGAAGGGCCACACAGAGGCGGAGATTCAGGCCATCTTTGCCAAGTATGATCACGATGGAGACCAGGAGCTGACGGAGCATGAACACCAGCAAATGAGAGATGACCTGGAGAAGGAGAGAGTGAGTGATGATGCCAACAGCTTCTCCCACTTTTTTGGGGGGGTCTTTTAATTGTGTTGCAGGTAATCCCGTGGAAAACATAGTACACACACATGTGGTAGCATTCACAGCCACAACACTCGCAGATGGTCAGTGTGTTTCTGCCCATACGCTAGGAGGACTTGGATCTGGAACGCAATTCGCTGACTAGACCCAGCAGTGGGAGGAGCTTCCCTCGTACCCAGGACGACTCGGAGGAGGACGATGACGAGGATAGTGGCCACAGCTCTCGTCGCCGTGGCAGCAGCTCAGGGGGCGTGTCCTATGAGGAGTTTCAAGTGTATGGGATTTTTAGTCTTATTATACTGCAAATCAATCAGTGAAACAAAGTTCAACAAGACATGTTGTGTTTTGAGTAAGGGGCGGGGCCGCGATCATAGGGTTGCCGAAAGTCATTCTGGGAAAGTATAAGTAGACGAGGCAGGTTGAGGGAAAGAAAACATCACAGATCGATGATATGTACGAATATCCGAGGGGGGATTTCCCCTTTATTTACACACAATTAGACAGATGCTGGTTAGCCATTTTTACACGGGTCAGTAGGTGAATAATTTCTGCTCCTGCCTCTTGAGTTTCTCCTTCTGCCCCTTCGATTTTGGTCAATATTGACCTGTGAATTAGTATAATGCTACGGCTTCTAACATGTAATATAACAGTAGAATTGGTGTGGTAGTAAAACATCAACATAGTAACATCCCCATTTAACAACCCTCCTCTCTCCCAGGCTGGTGCGACGCGTGGACAGGATGGAACACTCTATCGGCAGTATAGTGTCCAAGATAGACGCCGTGATCGTGAAGCTGGAGGCCATGGAGAGGGCTAAGCTTAAAAGGAGAGACGTGCTGGGCAGACTGCTGGACGGAGTGATGGAGGTGAGATGTAGTGGACACACAAACATGGCCTGATGGCAACACACGAGCAGCATACAAATGTAAGCATGCTATGATATGGCATGCTATATATGCACACGTATGTGCCATTTCAATGAAATAAAGAAGACAGGCACACAGTTAGCCCCTCCCCCCCCTCTTTACCTCTCTGTTTGTCTCTGGCAGGATGAGAGGCTGGGCCGGGACACAGATGGCCACAGAGAGCAGATGGAGAGGCTGGTGAGGGAGGAACTAGAGCGCTGGGAGTCCGATGATACCGCCTCACAGGTCAGCCACCCCCAGCCAGCCACTCCCGTCGGTCCCCGCCCCCGTCCCTCCTCTTCCCTGTCCACCGACGGCCTCGATACAAGCGCAAATGGGAGTGGCCACGTGTGAAGACTTGGCCCTCCAGCTTTTCCAGTGAAGAACATTCCATTCGGGCAGAAAGCTCTGTTGGAAATTCCCCTGCGTTGGTACAAGTAACTCTCATGGAAACTCTAAAAGGGTTGACTTAAGGTTTTGTTTGCATACTATCTTTGCTGTTAGTTGTGGGACAACTTTTGCAGCACAACACAAGACACACAGGCCTTGTTATAAATACTTACTACAGTGACAAAGTCAAGTGCACCACACCTCAAATACTGAAATGCACTGAAAGTGTGAGAGTGAGGTTCACCCAAAAGACATATTGTCTAAAACATTTCGGAAGTATTACTTTCATAAGATGGTACATTCTGTCGCTCAAGCCGAATGTGACTCATTTGTAAAGCTTGAAAGTGTGGAGTGCGTGAAGAAAGACGGTGAAGAATAATGAAGGATTTGAAGTATTAGGCACAGTATTGGATACAATACACTAGCCTGCAAGCATATTATGTTCATTTGTATTAAAAATACACCGCATTTTAATTTTGCGTGAGAAAGATGCTCAGTTGCTTTTGATTATTGTATACACACATCTTAGCATTTCATCAAATACCAAACAAGGCATTTGTTTGAATGTTTCTTTTGCTGCTTTTTTTTGCCATTTTAATATAGGTACAAGTGTGGCACATTCTGTCATATTTACTTATCTTCTGTACATCACTTAAACTTACAAGTAAATGCCATATCATTATGATACATATTGTAACTTGAAACAAACTTCGATTTGGAGTGCATCTAAGTGTTCATGGGAAACCCATGCATTTATTATTTTTTCCTGTGTAGGCCTACAGTGCCTTATAATATTTTGAGGTCAAATTCTTTTTTATATCAGTGTTATGCCAAATAAAGTGTTGTTATGCTGAATAGATGTTTACTTGTTTTATTTGTTGTTCCTGATTCATTCAAAGTGGCAGTAAAACTACTATTAAAGTAGCCCAACCACAGCCAATCTCAAGATGTGAAAAATTACCGACCAATTTCCAATCTTCCACCCTTCTCAAATACATTAGAAAACGTTGTTGCCCATATATATACTATATATAAAAAAGAAAATAAATATATGTATATATATATACAGTATATCTATGACATCCTCCAGTCTGGCTTCAGACCACAGTGCCGCACTGAGACAGCTCTAACCAATGTAACAACTGACTTGCCCGTAGCCACTCACCAGGGCTCTGAAGCTGTTTATTAATTTAAGTACAGCCTTAAACACTTGATAATAACAGCTGAACCACAGAACCAATTCAAATTCTATGAGCTGGACAGATTAAAAAATGTTGGCTGTGCAGTACTGCTCTTATCTGGTTTTGCTCATACACAACTAGTAGATCCTAGTATGTTATTCTGGATGGTAAAGCCTCTTCTAGTTCTAAGGTCTATTTTGCCGACCACCAGGGTCCAGCTTGTGGTCCTCCTCAGTAATATTAACACTGCAGTAACTTTACTGTATGTAGCAATAAAATGACACCAAAGGATGGATGGCAAGACACCTTCTTGTTCTCTAATGCAGACAAAATAAATGCTCATTTTAGGCCCAAGGCCACAAAGAACCCAAATATGAGATGAAGTACAAGTGCTGACTACATCTTGCCATTATTAAGTCATCTATTCACCTAAATGCTGGGTGGGATACATCTGGAAATGTCTGCTGATCTGCAAGACCTTACTAAATGACTTACGTATTAATTTAATATGACTTTCACCTAACACTAGCAAAATATATTTATTTCTCATTTCAACAATCACTGTAAGACAATGAACCACGCCAAAATACTGTAAACTGGCTAGATGTGTGCAAAAGAAAGAATAAAATCAAGGTTACATGAAAACGTTTATGAAAGGTTGTTCTCAAACACTCGTATAATAATATTATTTATAAAAGATTGTTTGTTAACAATTGAGCAAGTTAACAATTGAGCAAGTTAACAAATAGTCACTACCTACAGTACTTGATTCAATTATACAATATATTTGACAAACAATCAGCATAATTGAGGTATAATCAAGAATGATTAAATTCGGTGTGATTTGGAATTTGTGCAAAAGCTAAATAAATCAGGATCTCTCAGCTACATATATGTTGAAAAATAAGGCATAGTCTCATACTTGATTTGAAAAGAATACAGCCAACTTAAGTACTCATAAATAACCACAGTAAACTCAACAATATCAACTTGGACGGAAAATACCATATATCCATAAAATGCTAATTTACATAAAGGTATATCTTTTTACCTATACCGAATTTCAAACGATATAAGTGCAAACAATAGGCACACTCCATGGTAGAATATTTGGTGAACAAGACAACTGCACATTGTACCACAGAGTCAGACAATTAAGTGAACTTCTTGATGAAGCGGAGTTTCAGATATGCGATGATGAGGAATATGAACGCCATGACAGTCAAAGCCACGTGATTCTCCCACAGGCCCCAGGTTGTGTATTCTATTCCCAGGTAGTCCAGATATTGTTCCCCTGTACATCTGAAATAAGACAATTCCCAGTTGATCTGTTTGAGCCCATGTTATACGTTCAATATCAGTATTTAAGCTCAATTTCTGCTGCTAGGTTATATTTCTCTGCCTCTCTCCACGAGCAGGCACATTCATATTTCTCTACTGATCTATTAGGGTGCAAGAGTTGACACAAATACAGGGAAACTCAGTAGCCATCGCCGCTCACAACAAACATTGTGGTATGGGACTGAAAACTGTGTTAGGGAAGCAACCCACAGGGGAAGATCATTTGTTTTTTTCGTGTGCAGTGGAAACCAGTACGTGAATATTAAAATCCAACCAGAGCATAAATATATATACAATATATATATATATATTTGTATATATTTATACAGTATGTACAGGTCTACTCACGTTAAGCCAACTGTGCTCACACTGCAGTTGGTCGTGACAGGAGACATGGTGGTGTTTTGGATCACAGTCTCCTCACAGAACTTCAAACCCACAAACTCATTGATCTTCAGGGCCTGAACATAGACAGCAGAGGCAATGGATGTTAAGCGGAACAGAGATACAATACTGTCGATATATTAGACTCTAGGCCGAGACTGTATGCTGATCTAGCGATGGTGTTTGGTGTAGGAATATAGTCAGGAAATGAAGCTTTTGTGGAGAGTGTTGTATTTCCAGTATGTATCCAAGACGCCCACTATTCAAAAATGAGGAGGGGGGGATAGGGCCCGGTGTGTGACTTTCAGAATTGCTTGAGAAACACACGCATAACAACGCTTTTACCATTCGCACTACAGGTGATACTGCAAGATCAAGATCAATATGATCTTGTGTATGATGTAGTCCTGTGCTGCACGATTGGGTTTAGACATATTTCAAGCGGCGGGAGGTAAAGTTGAAGGAAAGCAGTAAGACAAACACTCTAGCTCCCTCTCTTTCCTCCCTCTCTTTCCTCCCTCCCTCCCCTCCACCCAGCCAGTGGCAATGAGCGACGCCCTCCTGCTCCAGAGTTTGCCTCAGTTGGTCAGGTGCCCGAGCCACAAAAGTGACTTTGAAAGCAAACGGCAGAGCAATGGTGCTATTCTGACACATCATCGTACTCATTTATGTTCACCCAACATGGGGATTGATTACTTTGGCTGAATTCAAACACAATGTCAACTTGTAAAACCTTTAAGTGTGACTTACTGCTAGGCCGTAGCGAGGAATACTGAAGTACTTCAGCCAAGCCAGCCAGTCCATGATGCTGGGCAGGTTCACCAGCAGGCCTGAGAAAATCTACAATACACAACACAAATTGAAGCCACGAGACGCCGTGCTTTTCCGCCTCGTGTCGTGTTCAACAATCACCGTAAAGCGCTGTGTCAAGTGGCTTATTGCTTTTACAAAACGGCAGTAGAAAGAATGTAAATGCTCAACAAATCTTGTGTTTTTAAACAATGATAATTAAATATAATGACAATTAAATGGTTAATCAACATGGTTGCTAAGTGACACGTTAATACCTGTATGGGTCGGTCAGTGCACTGATTATTATTGACGGTCCTGCGGTCACAGGTGTGCATTTATCGTTTTCCGTTTTATTTCATTTAATTTAGATTTTTTTAAATCTAGATTTTACAACCGTCTCCAACATGTCTCAGCCAATCAGAACTGAGGATTGGAACTATCGTCGTAATATTTGACTATGCGGGTTTACACAGTGTAGTAAGTGATCAATTCACAGAACAATTTATGATGTTGAGAACAAACACCTCCCAATGCACTCCCTCCTCTTTTGACACCCTCCCAACTTCTTCTCCCTTGTTCTTTTTGTGGCTGCTCCTCTCACCATCATGAAGACAAAGGTGATGGTCATGAAAATGTTGGCGAGAGCCACAACACTCTGGTCAGCAGAGATGGCCATGGTCATGGCTGTGGCTGTGTAGGCCACCAGAGTAACGGTCAGCGTGAAGATGAAGAAGGCTGCTACTGTGGATTTGAACCCTGGGTGGACACACACACACACACACACACACACACACACACACACACTGAATACAAACTAAACACCGAGCTGACCGTTTTAGTACTCAATCTAGCATTCAAGGATTCAAGCATGAAGTATTCCATCAATTGGTTCTATTATTATTCTATTACTCTGTTAGTGAATCTTACCGATCATAAAGTACACAATGCAGCTGAAGATAATGGCAGGGATGGTGCGTAGAGTGATGATGTCAGACAGGATCTTAGAGAGGAAGTAGACGGAGACCCTGTAATAGCCGCTGATGTACTCGTGCCTGTCAGGAAAGAATCCAAGCACTCTTAGGCTGCGTTTCAACATCTGAAAGAGGTGTCAGTCACATCACCGACTGCTACAGCTGCAGGCATTCAGACAGAAACCCTGTCTCTTTTCATCTGTAACCCGTAAATCAATCAAATACTGCTCTACCGCCTCCTCTCAAATTGATGTTGCCATATCCACATAATTGCCATAGTTATGTCACTATCGTCCAGCTTGCTGAGTCTCATGGGGCAGCACAGCTTGCCACCACATTACATACACAAACAGTTTCCTCTCAGTGATGAAGAGCTCAGCGGCAGACACAGTGCTGAAACACTGGTTGGTGGTGATGAAGAAGAGGGCACCCATCCTGCAAGAAGAGCAACAAAACAAGGGGTGGTCATAAGCAACAGAGAAAGGAGAACATTGATGACATTTCTCTTTGGCGTTCTCGTTTCTATTGCACGTGGTTTGCAAGAGACGAGAGAGAACAAACGCGTCACAAAAGGCAGACTATAGAGGAGCACACAAAGGGAAAAGAAGGGCTGGTAAAGTGGGAGTTTTGCACCAAGTCTGGACTTTAATTCCGAGGTAGCATCTGATACATTGGCACTAAATGTGGCGTGGTACATACACGCATATACTGTATGTATTATTCAGGTACGTATTAATCTGTCCAAACAAAGTCTAAAAGTCTTAATAGGGTAACTGATTCCATTATCTGATCCTGCACCCAATGAAAAGGAGGGTGGGGGTGATTAACTTTAAGCCGCATGCATTGATGTCAGCCATACCCCCTATGCATTGACCATGAATATAATGACATTAAGGCCTTATATTCCACTGAACCATACGTGGAATTAAATGTGTGTGTGTGAGAGAGAGAGAGAGAGAGAGAGAG
>OMOT01043631.1:0-11210 GCA_900312575.1 Acanthochaenus luetkenii | reverse complement strand
GAGCCAAATGCAATATGTAAACATTTCACAACACTCTCACATCACTCCGATTGGTTTTTGTAATAGTATGTGATCTTAACACCTAATATTGTTCACCAATACTATCCCACTCATTGTAGATAACAAAATGGCGGCTAATCATTGTAGCTAACAAGATGGCAGCTAATGAGCAAGTTCAGACAGGGATCTCACCGGAGGTCTCAGCAGGAAAAACACGGTAACCAGCAGGAAACCGGCCTCCCACGATGCAGTACTTGAGTTACTAATAAAGCACTATCTTATCAACAACTCCTGATAGGAATTGACCAAATATCTTGCTTTATTTCTGTCTATTTTCACCAAATGAGCTGGAGCTCTTATATGCAACCTCAAGCAAGACCATCTCTCGACTGTCGTAACAATAGCGCAACACCCTCTGCTGGCTCCATGTAACCCGACACCCAATTTAATTAACCCTTTAGTGACTGCATATTCTATATGGGTTACATTACATTAACCACTAAAGCTAGCTAACTTTACTCTCCCGACTTCCTGCTCTTCCACTAACAACCAGCTGCATTAACCAAATCGGGTGTATGTTTCTACACCCTGGAATACATTTATTTTCAGCGCGAGCTGTCAACCAATCCAGTGAGGGATGATGTGGCTGCAGGTGAAAATGTATTTATTAGTATAGTTATTTTCCAATTGGAACTGCAGGTGGGGCGCCGCCCTAGCGCCCCTAATGGACGACACGCCACTGCTGAAACCTGATCTTATCTTAACTTTTGCAAACTGTGATAACTCCCACAATTTTAACAGCACAGACACATATTACACATCAATGTTCAGCCACTTCTGCTTGCACTCATGTGTAAATATCTGTGTGACACGTCTTAAACTTTTTGAACTATTAAGCCTTGAGTGAGTAATGGTCCCTCCCCCACACACACTGAGGGATAATATTGAACTGACAGCTTTTCAAATGTGCACACGCACAGCTGCAAGTAATTAGCCAGGCTGCCTTTATATGGAAGAGAGAGAATGACACTGTTTAACCTGCAACTAACATTAGTAGGTCACGACACACACACACAACCCCACTTGAACAGATGAAGTGGGCGAGATTGATGTCAAGCTACTTTCGGTGTATTTTCAAAATAAGACATAATAAATATGCGAAGCTACTTTCGGTGGATTTTCAGAATAAGACACAATAAATGTGCTCAAAATAAAGTTCTCAGAGTAAACGCTAAGTTACAGTACAGTTTCTAAACCACTTGAAATCACCTATCAACTACTTAGAAACACCCTAGCAACCACTTGAAAACACCTAGCAACCACCTTCAAACACCCTAGTAAGCACATAAAATATCCTGGCATCCATAGTAACACCCTCACAACCACTAATAATTGCCACAAAAATTGTGACATACACAACACACACACATCTGCTAATATTATGGTCTCCTCCAGTACAATACAGCCAGCCCACATATTTCCCCCAGGAAATGTTGTTTTATTATTTTTATTATTTTACTTCTATTCTATGTTATGTGCTGTTTTTTGTGCAAATAAATAAAACTAATTTGCCAACCTTTCCACTCTGACAGTGCTACTGTGGTTAACTTGGCTGTTGATTCTCTAGTCGCAGAAAATTTATGGACATTTCAGCAACTGGTTTTTCAAAGTTGCCAGTTGTGTGAACATGGATGTTACAGTAAACTGATGCATCAGGAACCCTCCTATTTTAATTCAGTGATGATGAATATAAAGAAAAGGAAATTCACATTTTAACATGCATAGTTTTTATCTTGATTTACCTCTAAGTGCACCCATCCTTATTAAAGCAACCAAACAGTCTCCTTCCATTTGAAATAGAGCACATCTTCAATAAAGGTCATATTTAAATAACACATTCAGTCAATTCAATTGGTTGGCTTTTGGCAATAACAGAGGCATACAGTATAACCGGAAGATCCATTGAGCATGCTCTGCCAGAGGATGCTGGAATGATCACCATTGAGAAGCATCATTGCATACCTATTTTGCCATGCTTTCATATTGTTTCTTATCCTTTCTTTCTTATTGCCAGACGATTAAGTGGTGCCTTATACCCCTTGCCAGGGTCTTTCTCCAAACAAACCATTCACAAACAGAAAAAAGCAATCAGGCAAATGCCAATAGCAAACAAAGAGAACTGAATGTACATTTGTAGACTCACTGTGCTTCTTAGAGCATTCCAGCATATGAATATTCATGTTTCCAAATGTCCCTCCCTCTCTCAGTGGCACCGTTGTTTGCACAACAGGATCAGACACACACAGAAATATTGTACAATTATGACTCCCATTGATACTAACATTAGAAACATGTTATAAAGGTGGTTTCCTTTCTCAACTCTGAAAAGAACAGTGCAATCCGGATATATGTTGTTGTTCCTGTTGTTGTTTTCATAGTCAATACTTTCAAGGTCAAAACTCAAGGAGGAGCGTTTACCACTGTGAAATGATTTCCCAATGGGGAGATGACGCCCTGGTTGTACTATCTCTGCATGCTAGTTGCTAGTATAATGAATTAGGATGTTTTACAGACAGTCGTTGTTGAACTCATTCATACTTTCCTGAGAACACGTCTCTGATAGACGATAGTTAGGTACCTAAGTGAATCAAATGGAACTACACCTAAAAAATTTTTGCATCTTATCTTTGGCGCCCTTTTCAAGTCAGAGAGCCTCTGTTCAGTGTGATTTTTTGTGCCTATTTTGATGCATTGGAATGACACACCCTTTCCTACTAAAACAATTCTCACTGTCCACTCACTGCATTCAGTACTGTTGGTTTCAGCAACACAACCATGGTCACCTTTGCCTTTGTTCAGACGCCATAATTATGCTAAATATTATTCAGTGGCTGATCACAACTCACATCAACTGATCATCAGTTGACACAAGACCATTCCACTGCAAAAGGAAGGGTGCACATCCTCTGTTGGTTATCCTTAGGTGAAGCTGACACATGAGATGAAAGATCCTTTACAAATACATGAGGTTAGAGACACTGGGCGAGAGGTGATATGTTGAAAATTCATGAGATAGCCGTTCTGCTATCACAAATGTTTTTGCTGTCCATTCATCCTCCGTGTACGTTGTTAGATTACATAATGGATTTTATTCACTAGTTTCTCCATTTACACACACACACACACAAACACACACACAGTTGATTGTTGCAAAGCACAGTGGTCATTAGGTGTCCAAACCTCCGAGTATCTAGGCACATAAAAGCTCAGCCATTATTGCCAAACCCACATTAATATTATATTGTCAATGTGCTCTCCAAGTGCCTCTCTGGTTTGAATTTGATGTCTTGCATTGATAATCTTCAATTTATTTTAGTTAAGCATCTCTGTGGCTGCCGAAAACAAATCATTAATGTCAACATTTACAAATTTTTAATTGTTTTGTCACCTGCACAAAATAAAAAGTTCATTAACCGAGGGGGTTCACAAACCGTCCGTTATCCACAAGGCCCTCTTCACTCTCTCTCTTTCTCTCTTCTCACGTCGCCCTACCTCACACTCTACCTCCCATACTACACCGCACGCCACTACACGCACCACGGGTCACACACCTTACTCTCTGGCTTAGCCCTCCTCTTAAATTGGTTCGCTCTCTCCCCTGATTGGCCCTGCCCTTCCCCTTTAACCTTCCTCAGCTGTCTCCCATCTTGCTGAGTAAGGGGAGGGCTGTCCCTGGGCTCTAACGCCCCTAGAGGAACCTGTCCGCACTGCCCCTCTTTCCACCTTCCCCTCCTAAACTCCCTCCGTCTGCCAAAATATATATATATATATATATTCACATAAAAATCTAAATGACAATATAAAATGTTGATTACAGTGGAAAGGAAGGTTTGATAAGGAGTGAAGCTAAATTATGATAAATGAGGGTACAAAGTTACATTAACATCTGGAGAGGCAGTGGGAGTGTATATTTTAGGCATTTTTGAAAAGGTGGGTTTTGAGTTTGTTTTTGAATGAAGGGAGTGAGTCAGAGTTTCTGATGGGTGAGGGGAGGGAGTTCCAGAGGGTTGGGGCAGCAATGGCAAATGCCATCACTGCAAAGTAAATGGCATTGATATAGAGGCATTGAAGACACCTAAAGAGATAAATAACTTATATTAAAAGCATCTGGACTTGCTTTCATGCTTGCCTAATAACCAATATATGACATTTGAATATAATTATATACTAATACCTGTAAGATCAAGAGGCAGCAGGGAGACCATGGCACCAGACTAGCCTTGAAGTTGGAGTTGAGTTGAAGTTTCCATTAGGCATCAAAATGGGGGATTGGAGGTATGGCCCTGCTACCAACATTCAGGGATGTAATTGAACCCTATGAGCTTCAAAACAGCTTGCTACTTGTTAAGATTACTCAAATATGCACAGTAGTTTACAATTACAATTTACTGTAGGTATTCTTTACAGTGCACTCACATCTTTGATAAGGAATGGGATGGATATATAATCTAATATCCAATAGTTTCCTTAGTATTTACTTATTGTTGTCCTACCATCAACTCACCATATTCCCTGGGACAGAGCAACATTAAGGGTTCGATACATTTACTAAATGTCAATCTCCTTGACAAGTAAAATGATGCACTACCAGGTTTTCTCTCACCCTGTTAAATTCATGTCACACTGAAATGGTAGTAAGGCAATACTATGGAGGGACACACCACAACAAACCACACAACTGGACAACAATACAAAAAGCTTGCCATCTTCATAAATAAACTGAATAATGCATTGCATTAACGCTCGCCAGGAGGTTAAGCACACATAAATAGGCAAAGAACCTCATTAGTGCAAATGTAAATAAATAGAGACAGATGATCCAGACCCAGAGGAGGACCACAGGCTTCTGTGTCATGTAAATACCTGCAATGGCAAAGCAAGTCTCAGTGTGGTAGTGTCAGCATTATCTAATTGTTCATTGGAGGGACATTGTCCACAGACCACACATTTTTTTGGGTTGCACAATAGTTAATACTTACATTTTTGTCAGTACCGGAAAAGCAGTAGAATCTTAAAGGTGCAATAGGTAGAATTTTCTACCAGAACATTGTACGGTGCGTGTGTGACCAGGCATGTTTGGCGCATTTTAGAACAAAGCAATCTCGTTGAGGGGAATCTAGGAAATAATTAGGTAAATATTGGACTTTTGCATACACAGTGCAATTGTTTGGCTACAAAACACTTGGATACATTTTTTGGTGGAGATGTGAAAATATTTCTCCATTAATTTCAGTAGTTTGGAAGAAGGCTGAGATGGAACTATGGTTGGTTTTCATACATACTTCAATGGGGTTTCGATTGACATGGGGGTGACTTTTTAATTAATTAATGACTGACTTTTAATTTTGTGGTGAACTATTCCTTTAAGTGTTGGTTGGAGTAGAATCAGGCATTTACCTTGAAGAGATTTGTAGAAATTGTATGCATTTATGATTCTTTATCAGGAAAAATAAGTAAAATAGACTGGGTCATGTTAACATGACCACCTGCTATAGAGTACACATAAATTAGAGTCCTGGTCACTTCCTCTCAATGAATTACACCCACTAAAGACTTCATTTAATCTTGGATTAGTTAGAAACATCAGATGTTCAGGACTCTTCTTGAAAATGTTTCTTTCTAATATTTCTCAGATGTCAATAACGTACACAAAGATAATCTTGTATAGCAGTTGCTGCATAGTCATGATGGTTCATCAAGGCCCTTTCAAATGCACATGGATGCAATACATTCAAATATATGCCAAATCATATAATGATAAATCTTGAAATTTTCCTATTTCATAAAAATACTGATACAAAATGTCTGGCCTTGTGAGTTTCTATACACTATAGCATACATTGATTATATTATATATCAAAATATATATGACCATTCACAACCATGGAGGTCATAACTATTGTTGTATTATTGAAAATTGGGAAAATCTGAAATTGAAAATCTGCCAGTGTATGTCAGTGCGGATGAACCTCTAATGCACTGATACTGTAAAAGCCCCGCTATGTCCCAGCAGGAGGTGAGATGGCAAAAGTGGATCTCCAATGGTTTATTTAGTTGTGTGAGAGAGTCCGTTTTACTTCTGTATCCTAAAGCCCTACAATGCACAGTCATACATCTCTCTCTCAATCCCTTACATGCGTGATCACTTGTTTGTCATTTTCATGATGGACGGTGTGGTCGCCTCCAATTCTGACCTCATCAAGTATGAGCTGGAGGAGGAGATGGGAGATGAGCCATAAGAACTGGGCTGTCAGTCAGTCTGTCTGGGAGCCTCCCCCAGGGAACATTCACTCTGTTATAGAGAAAAGAGGCATATGGGAGTGTCTAAACTGGGATCATGATGTATGCAGTTTCCTCTGGTGTGTCTCTCTTGTTGCTGATGATATTGTACATCAGAACTCAGCTTATATTCTGCAGGTGTGCCGTAATACTCAACAGATCTTCAGCGTCTTACACCAGGATTAGAGGTTGTTTTGATCAAGTAAGCATTGGGTAACTCAAGGGATAATATTCTTCAGATGCCCTTTGCTTACTCAAGATTATAATTTGAGTGACTTGTGGAACATTGCAAATACTGCCATAGTTTGTAGGACTTTAGGGGACAACCCTTAGAGCCGGGCTGTGCTAAATCCAATTTAGGAGGCATGCTGTTATCTTCAGGACTTTGACTGTCTCTCTTCAGAATCAACTTCTCATTAAATGACTATTTATTGCGCTTCAATAGAACTATTTCCAGCAATGTACAATTTAAAGATCCCAGTAAAACTGAATAGAGCGTAAAGTCTCTTTGATATCTCAGCACAGAAAGCTAACAAAGGAAACAATTTTCAGGTAAATCATTACAGTATGAAATTATTTCATGAACAGATCAGATTGTTGTTTTTAACATTTCATTTATCATGCCATCATTGAAGCCAGTGCAAAATGAAGAACTGGGATGATTACCAGAAACCTGTCTCATGAGACTTTTCTATCAATTTATAGGACCATAACTTGTAAAGTGAAAAGTGCCGTTTCAAGAGCCTGCATTTCACTAGGTTGCAGGCTTCCAATAGAGAGATAGACTGCCTCTTTATTGCTTGTGGAGCCAAACAATAATACTGCTGAAGTTCTGGGTAACAGGCTTTTACTTTTCATACTTCTACCATACAAGACTGAAGGGTTAGGCTTCAAATATGAGATAAACAATATATGTGGGCTTATTTTATAATTTCTAACATAATAATTGCTTATACACCTGTCCAGTGTACATACTTTTAGACCTGACATCACATTGTTCTTTTTAAATTTGAGCACACATAAATAAATGGTGTGTGTGGTAGCTGGATAGTTATGAATCAGATGTTGGACCATAGAGTATACAGAAGAATGCTGTGGGGAATTGATAATTCTGATATTTTCCTAATGGCATTGTGGATTGTGCAAACTCTTTTTAATACTAGAACATTACATGTCACTACATCACATATGCTACAGAAACAACAGTTATTTAACCACCATGTTGCTGTAAAGTTGTCCTCACACAAAATGTATTGTACTTTATGTAAATATTGTGAATTTGCCCAAAAGGGTGTCTATTTTATAGATGTTTTTACAAACAATTGTTTATTTTTCATTACTGTAAGGTTCTTGCCTTACAGTAGTTATTGCTAGGCTGCAGTGGAACACAAATTGACATCTCAAAATGACATCTGTATTCTCAGCCTTGAAAGTACTTGTTTGTGCAGTGAAAGTGTAAAACAATCACAGGAGAGTTGTGTTATTTTTTCATGGCGCACACTCTGCACAGAGCATATGTATTTCCTTTCATGTAATCTTGTGAAATCAGCTGCCGACAGCCTCACATTCAAATCACTGGTCTAAATTAGAGCAACAAACACAAGGTTGGGAATTTGTTCCTACTGCTTACAGATTCTCTCTGGTGATTTCACCAAACATTGTTCCACAAAATAAAATGTCTTTGTTACTTCTGTCAACCCATGCATTCATCCTCTGTGATGTGTTGTGTGATATAATTTCTTATACACCAGATGTTGTTGAAAATATGGAGATCAGAGGAGCATTTCATGTTAAAGGCCAGCTGTACTTTTGATCTTACTACAAGCTGCAGAAGAACCAACATCTAGCACAACTCATCTCACAATGAGGTTGCAAGTGCCACCTACCATTTTTCTTATATTTGATAGTCAAGGCCATGTGCAACGTGGAGGACACCTACATTCTGTGTATTTTTGTACTGTATATGGCTTTGGTTTGTGTATTTAGCAATGTCGCTGACAGGTCTAGCAGAATTGTCTGACTACATTGTCACTAACTCCATCAGATGGTGGAGATGGCAGTGGACGTTAGTAGTAGCGCAGCTCAAACCTTCCCTCTCACCTTGGGTGACTCCCCAGTGAACATTTAAATGTCTAGGCGCCATCATCCCACCTCAAGTGGGAGCAAAACATCAGCTCCCTGACTAAGAAGGCCCAGCAAAGGATATACTTCCTGTGGCAGTTGAAGAAGTTCAGTGTGCCACAGAGGATGATGGTCCAATTTTATATGGCCATCATACACCACTAGACACTACCTTTTATAGTTAGGTTTTTGTATAGCGTATTATTTATATCATCCTCTGTACATACTTACTATACCTGTATTTTATTACCTTCCCTATTTCTGGCATTGTTCTGCCAATTGCTGTTGTGAGACCTGAATTTTCGGGGATCAATAAAGTGCAATCGAATCGAATCAAATCAAATTGAATGGAGACCTACTCCTTCATCATAGTCTGGTTCGCTGCAGCCACTGCCAAGGACAAAAGCAAACTGCAGTGGATTATCCAGTCTGCAGAAAATGTGATCGGCAAACTGCCATCTCTTCAAGATCTGTACACCTCAAGGACCAGGAGGCGTGCAGGAAAGATCTTGGCAGACCCCTCTTACCTTGATCGTCACCTGTTTGAGTCCCTACCTTCTGGCTGAGGATTATAAAAACCAGAACTTCACTCCACACAAACAGCTTTTCCCCCAGAGCAGTAAGCCCCCCTGCCACCCTCTGACTCTGATGCTCTTCATAACAACCAGGAATAAGCTTTTTACCACTGATTCTGAAGTATATGGACAGCAATAATTTATGTGTGTTGCATGTTTGTATTCATACTTTTGTGGGCCTAAACCGGATTCCTGTTCATTTGTGTAGTTTTCTACCACTGGTTTCCATTACAGCTACTGGATTGAATGCACACATCCATGTCTGCATATGAGCAGACTTGGATGTGTGCATTCAATCCATTTTACTGTAGCACACTCCCAAAGAGCTGCTGTTTAGATAGACTTTGACCTCTATGCCTCTTAAGTCCAAGCACACCACCAGAGATTATCCATCCATATACAGCCCATGTGGGTGTTACTCTCTGGGCAGAAGAAAAGGAGGTTATCATCGCATGCCCTACTGAGAGCATTGTTTCAGTCACTGCACCGTTTTTGTGCCACCTGCAGGACACAATATATGATTAATACATTGCCATGCTGTAGCAGTGTGACAATCTTGATTGTTACACATCCAGGATCTTTAAGGTATTTGATATGTCAACAATCTGTCAACAATCTCAGGAAGGAAGTGGCTTTGTTTCATATCTCCAAATGTGTGAAACTGGTGAAACACACAAACATAAATTTGGATTCTGTATTGTCCTGTCCTCATACAATCAAGTTATTAATTTGGTTATGATAAATGTGATCTAGTGATGTGCTTTGCATGACGGTAATATAGCCTCACAAAGCACTCAGATCCTAGTTTAGACATAATCCCCAATATAGACCATTAAAAATGGTAAGTAATTGCGGTAATTTGTCTAGATTGCAAGTCTTGTCAAAGACAGCAACGTCTTAGTGCTAATGATCTCAAAACATCGAACTTTGCATTAGCATGTAGCTTCATCCTCCACCTCCTCCTGTACTCGCAGGAAGAGTTGGGATCATGTGTTGCGCTTAAATAACCTGTCTCCTCTGACCTGAATTATCCTGCTCCTACAGCAGGGGTGTTAGTGGGCCACATTAGCATTTCCTCCAATGCTTTGAACCTCTGATGTAATTAATTTAGAGAAGAGGAGAATGATGTATAAACCACTTAAGGGAAAACGTATGTGTCCTACTAATAAGTAATTAGCACAGGGAGAGAAACAAATAAATAAACGTGAATTCTGCCTACAAAGTGTTTTTTAATGTGGTTTGTGTGACAGTAGCGTGTTGTTCGCACTTACAGCATAATGCCCAATATATTCTGCATAAGATAAAATCCTTACAGGGTCCCAAAAGATCAGATTTAAAAATAGAGTTTCTCTCTTAAAAGTCTCTTAAAAACAAAAACTGGTGCTTGAGCTTGAACCTGAACAAGCATTGGGTCTGAGGAGTATTGCTTTTCTTGAGCCTAAACACAGCTGAACTCCAACTGGCAATGAATGTGAGCCCAAATTATTTTGACCCATCCCAATCCCATCAAATCCAAACAGATCAGGGCCATATTTATCAACCGCCTCAGAGTAGGAATAACTAGAGTAGGAATAACTGGCCCTACTTTTAGGAGTAAAGCATGTTATCAACTTTAACAAAGAAAATCCATAGTTCCCTCAGCCAACCATCTGTAGGGTTATAAAACAAACATTAATTGCCCCTACAGTGCCTCCACTAGTACGCTGATTCATTAATTTCCCCATCACTCAAAAGCGCAGACTCAATGTATAGGGACATATATATATATATATATATATTGTGGCAGACCGCCTCTCTTTAGGAGTCTCCACCGCTACCAGAGATGAGACACACACCAGGAAGTACACTCCACAACGGGTTTTACGTTTAACAGCCGCTTTATTTACCTTCTCTCACACAGGTACCGGCACATGCAGGGTTAAATACAGAGTCCCGAGCCACACATGAGCAGTCAGTCCAGGGTTTCAGATCCAGTCCAGGCTTTTCTTTAGCCGGTCCCACCCCATGGGACACACACGCTGAGAGAACCCACACCCCTCTCCGTCTTCTGTATGAATCACTCCCTACCACTCTACTTCCTGCCTCCTTTATAGGGCCCGCTCTCTCCCCTGATTGGCCCCGTCTTTCCCCTTTCACCTCTGCGCACCTGCCTTGCATTTGGGGGCTGATTAGGGA
>OMOT01043609.1:0-11591 GCA_900312575.1 Acanthochaenus luetkenii | reverse complement strand
TACATGTTATTTCAAAGACTGGAGGCTGTGGGAAGTTCCTACCTCACACTGAGCAGGGGGGGGAATTCTGCTCATTCTCCTTAAGTCACATTCTATGTATCACATTCTATTAGAAGCATTTTGAGTATAGAAGGTGAAACAGATTTAAGTACCCTTTAGTTATCAGCCAAGTATCTTTGATGGGGCCTTTTCTATAGTAACGTTCAATGAGTGATTAGCTCAAATGTACCCAGGGAGATGAAGAGGAGAGAAAATGTTTCCCCGTAACTTTACCTCTAAAATCTATAGTTAACAAGGGGGATTCCAAAGCTGTCTTGTGCAGAGAGGTGGATGCCATCCTTTCTCATCCGCCATCAAAATGTCCCTGCTTGTATTTAATTGCAGTCACATTTTAGCAGTGATGCTTTCCCCTTCCGCTTCCAAGGTGCCCGGCATTTTTGAGCTGACCTGATTGTGATCGTTTCAGCTCCCGAGTTGACGGGTCTCATTGAGAGAGTGAAGCCGAAGGATAGCAGGACCTTGATAGTGGAGTTCGGCCAGACGACCGGGGCCACTAAGTACGTCATACGAGCCCGGCGCGCCAACGGCTTCTTCACTGAGATCCCAGCGACCTCCTCCCCCGCTGAGATCCAGTCCCTCACACCCTACACTGATTACACCGTCAGCATCATGGCTGCAAACAGCGGAGGCCGCAGCCAGCCATCCCCCCCTGTGGAAGCAAGGACAGGTACAGTTCCTCGTATTATTAAAGTATAACTGTAGAATGATTTTCCACTTGTTTGTGGTCTTAACTATAGGCTAAAAGAGATCCTAATAAACAAACGGGGAAAACCTTTATAAATGAATTAACTGAGAATAGAAAAACAAAACTCCTGAGGGCTGGTATGTATATAGAAATGAGTCACTTATTCATTGGGAAACACTGAGTGCGTTTCTCATCACTCCCCACAGCCTGCAGAAGTCACTTGATCTCCCTCATTGTCCTATAGGGGAGCCATTACAGATAATACGCAGCTTTGGTTCAATCCAGTTTCAGTGCCTGTGCAAATCCAGGTTTGTCCACCTAAGACGTCTACTCTCAGCCCCCTAGGGTCCTCTCCTGCATCAATGGTAACTATACCTGACCCCTCTTTATAAAACACAAAGTCGACCTGAGAACAGAGCTGACCCCCCACAGGGACAATCTGATACGATCTGATACACATAAGCCATAAACAAGCCACAAGCAGTTTCACTGTTTGCTGTTATTCATCTCTGGAGAGATATATACTCATTACTTCCTCCTTCCTCCTTACTCCTCCTTCCCTTTGACCATTTGATCATCTCAAATAATACAATAGTAATTATCTTTTTTAGGTAGCACTTTTCACAGTTACAAAGCACTTTACAAAGTCAGATGAAATCAACAGCAAAGGCAACGAAAACAGGTAAGAAATATAAAAGTGAGGCAAGAACTAAAAGTAAACCATAAGAGTGAGGTCAGACAATTAATAAAAGATCCTTGTTTAAAAAAAAAAGTTTTAAGAAGTGATTGAAAATAGTATACAGATTTAGCCAGTCTGAGATCTTCAGGCACGTTGCTTCAAAGTCAAGGAGCCCTGATGGCAAGATCACTTCTTTTTAAAAATCTAGACTTTGGAACAGCCAATAGGAACCTCTTGTTTTTAATCTAAGACTTTGGAACAGCCAATAGGAACCTCTTGTTTTTAATCTAGACTTTGGAACAACCAATAGGAATCTCTGATCCATTTTATATGGGGTTAAAATATCAGTGATGTAGATTTGTTCTAGACCCATCTGTGCCATTCTGAAAACAACAGGTAGCCTATGTAAATCTGCTGAAATCATAATGAAACAATGAACTACTGTGTGGCACTTTGAACAAGATAGCACATTTCTGGAACATACAAAACATTTTAGAGCTATATTTATGTTATACACACATTTATACATGTAAAAACAAGTCATAAACACACAGGCCCACATTCCCTGGCTGACATTATGGGTCCTTTCTGTGACTACTGAAAATAACTAGTGTAACCACGTAACTGAACATTGTGTACGGTATGTGCCCCTTTGGGCCACCCTGGGCTAAGGGGCCTGGGCAGTTGCCCTGGTTGTCCAGACAAGCAATACACATGGAACTTGGCATTAATCCAATAGCTTCAATTTACATATCTGACCACTATTCAAATTCTCTCTTGGGAGGAGGGTTTTTGCTCTTTCCTGGCCTGAAACTAGTCCTCACCCCTGTAAGCACCTCTTATACGTAACATCAAATATGTTTCCCTCTCCCCCACAGTTTTGCCTCCTCTTCAGCTCACCACCTCCTCTCCCAGCAACGACAGCATCATCGTGTCCTGGGACCCCATGGCGAACGCTGTCGGCTACTCCGTGGCCGTCCACAAGTTTGGCTTGAACCCCAAGATGATACTGAACACCACAGACACCAATGTGACCATCTACGGCCTGGAGGCTGGCTCGCTCTACATCATCAATGGCTACGCCTGGGACCTCGAGGGCCGGCAGGGCGAGGGCAGCTTGTACATCAACCAGACAACACGTAAGGAGGGACAGGGACACTTCTGTAAATGTGTTTTTAAACCCACGTGTTGTGTGTGTCAGATCACATATAAGAAGAGATAGAAAGACTATAGCTGCTAATAGGTTTGCACGTATTTCTGTGCTGTGTTGTGGGTAAATTATGACAGACAACCACCACTATAAATTAAAATCAGTTCTATTTTCAGAAGAGCATTCATTTATGCTTTTTCCGCCTTTAAGGATCTTATCATCGTATAATTTGCATTTGATACAACTTGCTATGATATATACTATTAATTTACTTCCGAAAGATTTATGTCAACCTGAAAAGGTGGGTCAACTCTGTTCCGCAAATACAATTGTTGGGTAAACTGAGTTTAGCTGAGTTTACGGTCCACTAAATCCCTGGCTGCGCCTCCATAGAGCCACAGTAGCAACAAATACACACGTTTGTGAGTGGGAATGTGCTAGTGCATGGTTTTAGTGTGTTCACGCTTACATGTGTGTAGCAATGTGTCTTCTAGAAGCTTGGAGAGAGGAGTTGTGTAACTATCTTGTTAGGTTGAGATCTGTACATCAATGGAGTCGGGCCGTATACATGAGTCAAGAGTCAAGGAGAAAATCATCAAGTGCGTTTATTCACCGGCGGATGTGCGGCCCGTCCACCGAACACGGCCGGACTGACACACACATCTTAACAGTTACACGTTCCTTATATCCTTTGGCTAGTTTCTATACAAGGTGACAAATACGTCTATCTATTAACAGCATTGTGCAACCTTGCTTAATGTCTATTGGCTGTTAGCCATACCAAGTTGTTGACTAAACACCTCCCATCACTAGGAATATCACATGCTTATTTGGCACTCTGCCTCTTGATTGACGGGTACAGATGCTTCTTCTGTCCTGTTGCAGCGCAAGAAAGAAAGATACGATTAGCTTGGCACAAGCAGACATGTAATTTCCAAGTTACATACTAACATATCTGTTCTATTCTATTTACTTATGTAACGGTAAAATTTTGGGAATGATGCCCTTGTATTTCACACAAGCGACTCGTAGACAAACGCTTGTAGATTAGCATAAATCAGTGACTATGAATACAGAATAAATCGTTCACAGAGGAATTCTATAACTATACTCTCAAGTGAAATACACGTATAACTTTATAATTCTAACACTTGAATCACAGTTACACAACGCATAAAATGATTAATACGGAGGAACAAAACGTCATCTAATATTGACAAACATGTGTGAATATAAATGGACACTGGATGGCAATGTGGCGCCACGAGCAAGCGGGCCAGAAAGCCTGCCTGACATGTCACACTAGAAGGTGGTATGTCGTGTCGGCGCTGCAGCAGCCTGGTATCCAGGGAACAGAACATGGCTGCTTAATGAGTTTGTGATACCTTTATGTCAAATCCCATGTGGAAGAAGACCTGATCCTGCTACATATGTCATGTTGTTGTCATGTTTGATGCGTAATTTGGTGTGTCCTTATGCTTTGTTCCCACAGGACCTCCCACACCAACCTCTGTCAATGTGTCTGTGGTGTGGACTAATGAGGTGGCAGGGCTGTCTGTGTCCTGGGAGCTCGATCAGGACGTCTATGGAGTCGTTGAGTACCTGGTGATGAGTGACAGGAACCTGCAGTGTAACTCCACATCCAGCTCTTGCACCTTATCTCCGGTGGCCTGTGGAGCGACCCACACCATCCAGGTCACTGCCCTGAACGAGGCCGGGCCCAGCTACCCATCCAGTCCTCTGGTGTTCATCACCTGTGAGTAATAGAGACTTGGTTCGGATCAGATCAGGCCAATATTATCAGATCATTTGGCCCCGTTTTTTTCATATTAGTGATATCACTATTAGTGCTTATAGCATGTAACTGTGACTGAATGCCCCACTGTCTCGTATTGTCAGTCCCCTGCCCACCAGAGTCCTTAGCCCTGGAGGAGACAGACACAGATAACTGCACGCTGACGTGGAACACAGTGCCCCATGCTGACAAGTACATTGCCTTCATCAAGAGACATGACGGCAGCGTGGAGAGATGCAACACCACCGGCAACAGCTGTAACTACCGCTGCCAGTGCGGCTACACATACCTGATGTCTGTGTTCGCCTTCAACCAGGCCGGCTCCAGTCCCCCCGGACCGATCCTCAACTCCACCACCTGTAAGTTACAGCCAAAGCTGTCATTATGAGCCTCAGGAATATTTGTAGTTCTGTTTGTAGTTTGTGGTGCACAACTGTCATGCCCATGGTATGCAAACTCATCAATGAATATTTAGGATCTCCGTTTGATTATGGTCTTTATGTTCTGGTCTAACAAATGATTTGACAGAAGACACGCATGCAGCACACATCAACCCGTAGGCCCGCCTCTCTATCATGTGTATGAGGAAGCCTATTCACACCTGTCGTATTTATGCCCCGTGTCCCTCAGTGCCCTGCTGTCCGGAGAACGTGTTCATCTCCCCGGTGAGCACCGATACTCTGGAGATCACGTGGACAGCCGGGCGTGGGGCGGAGCTGTACGAGACCCGGGCCGTGGACAGTTCAGAGGTCATCGTGTGTAACGACACGGCACCAGTGTGTGCCCTCTCTGACCTCAGATGTGACAGCTCCTACACCGTGGTGGTGACACCCTGCAATGAGATCAGTGGCTGCAACCGCGCCTGCCAGCCTCATACAAAATACACAGGTAAATAACACACACACACACATTCCACATAGTTTGCAGAGCAAAAATTATATTCAACTTGAGGATGCGATGCCCTATTATAGAAATAGTTATATGCACATGTGTGCACCACATATACAAATCCATTTAGCAGTAAAAATCTGTTTACGTCAGGGTTAGAATTCAGCCAAACTCCATTCATAGTACTCTCAATCGAATCAACTGATAAAAATCAGATCGAAATTAATTTATGGTGAGGCACCACAGGTGAATAGGAACATTTTCAAATTAGCTAATATTTAATGCACACATTTGGACATGAGTGCTAACATTTCTCTTCTCACTGGATAAAGTAAGAGAGCATTTTCCCTGTTTCAATTGGATGAATAACTAGATTTATCAAATTTAGAAATGGATTTGTAAGAAAATTTGCTTTTATCAGTTTAATTTTTTTTTTTTTTAAAGCTATTGTTTCTCAAGTACTGTAAAATACAGCATAAAATAGAAATGACAAATTATATCAAAAATGTCTTTGTAAATTGCTAGCTATTTTATTTAAGAAGCGACATGTCAAATTTGGTGGCCATATACAAGTTAAGTTTGAAAACAAGTCATGGAATGTGTCCTTTCTTTAAAGATCATTCTGTTCTTGGGAAGCCTACTTAATGCACCTGGCAGAAAATCCTATAAATTAACTCTTTGTATTTGTTTTGGGTAATTGTTTTGTATCGTTTTATGAAACTACAATAGTTGTACAAGCAACAATCCAAGGGGCAAACAGTAAAAGGTAGGACGCTCTGAGGTATGGACATATTCAGCAATAGACAGCTTCTAATTCCTTTGTCCCTACCAGCTCCCTGTATGCCAACGGATCTGATGGTGAATCAGAAAAATGCCACCTGCATCACTGTGAGCTGGACAGCAGACAACAATGCAGCCACCTACACTGTGAGCGCAATGGGAGTGGACGGCACGCGCACCTGCACCACCACCGCTAACAGCTGTGACATCGCTGACCTTCCCTGTGGCTCCACCTACGAGGTCATCAGCATAGCAACCAGCATAGCTGGCCAGAGCTTACCCAGCTTCTCTGTTTCCCTGGAAACAGGTGAGCAGTCAAAGGTTCTGATTGATTCACTCGATTAGAATGCGTGGAATTAGCTCAAGGATTTATTGAATTAGAATTAGAATGTATAGACTTTCTGTTGTATAATAGAAATCTTTGGCACACTAAAATGGTTGCCATAAAATGCTGATACTGGACAACGCATTAAACTCCGAAAGTTGCAATGTTCAACTCAACTGCAAACAGGAATATTCAACCACACACAGCAGAATTGTCAGTGTTAGTTTAACTCTCAACACTATGCCAGTATTTATATAATTTATATAATTCCTCCACATAGCTGGGTCTGATCTATGCATTATAGAGTAGAAAAGTTATATGCTACTCTCAGTTTGGTGCCATTATATCCATCCATCCATCCATTGACTTCCTTTACAGCACCCTGTTGCCCGGTAAACCTGACAGTGGATCAGGTGACTCAGGCGATGACCAACGTCACATGGTCTCACGCCAGAGGGGCAGCGTCATTCATCACCTCTCTGACATCATCACGCGGTCACGCCCGCTGTCACACCCAGGACTCCCACTGCCTCATGGGATGCATCACCTGCGGCACCAACTACACCGTCAGCATGGAGGCGTTCAGCCGCATCGGGCACAAGTCCAACTGCACCTATCAGGGCTTCTCATCCAGTGAGTGATGATGTCTCCTACCAGGCCCTCCCACGTAGAGCAGCTGCAACCCGCTCCAGAGGCCGTGACACACCCACACTCAAACCGACAGTAGCCCACATGGAAGAGTTACATGTATCTTACAAAATGTGCAGACCTACTATATGTTCTGCCTTTCACATGTCAAGCTATGTTCCTTACTATATACCACTGGCCACTTCCTTAGCAAGTAACTTAAAAGCCACCCACATAAGTGAGACATATCTTAAAATCTACTATGAATCTTGCATGAATCATGTAAATGATAAAGGGCTTATACTGTGAAAGAGGCCACTTTAATACTATTAAACATATATGTATCACGTACAGTATATAAACACAAATCATAGAAGAAGAATACACCTATTTGATAATGTATGCCCCCCCACACACACACACACACAATTGTTTAAAAATATATATTTATATCAAATATCATTACTTTTACTTCCTGAAAAACAGAAAATATGTACCAGTAGTAGTTACCTCATCATCTATTAGGAGGCGTACATAACAATTCCAACCAATGAAACCATCACAGATTTTGGAACAATCCCGCTACTCCGCCCTTCCCATTAAATAAAAGCGCCTTTCTGTCCCTAACTGATATCCCATTGGTTTACACCGTTGAATAGTCCCTCCACTCATTATGTCCCATCCCAATATCCTGTTTCAACAGACATCACATCACATTCTCTCAAAATGTGGTTTCATTGTGACTTTTAACTTATTAGCCAGAAACACTGGAGTTGAGAAATATACTTTGTGCCTGAACATAATACTACTACAGATGCATCTCTTCATCGATGCCTCTCTCCCTTATAGGTGCCTGCTGTCCATCGGGCATCAAGCTGTACCGGATGGCCAACAACTCTCTGCGGGTGTACTGGCGCTCCTCTAGCAGCAACCACAACTACACAGCAGACATACTGAGCAGCAGTGCAACTCATAACTACACCTGCAGCCCGCCTCCCGGGGAAAACAGCTGCAGTGTGGGCAACATCCAGTGTGGAGAAGTCTATCATGTGGCGGTGGCCCCGCTCACGCAAGAGGGCAACAAGGTCCAGTTCTGCCCCCAGAGGCTGTATTCAGGTACTACAGTGGGGCCCCCTCTCACTGATCAGTGGGGCCTTCATTTCTCCTGACGTAGAAGACATTTTGTTCTGAGCATCTGAGATTACCTCCGTAGCTATCCTGTCTACTCGTGGTGACCTGTGATTTCAACAGGTGACCCTTAGATGAGGCTGTTTTCACATGTCAACACATTTTCCATAATATCAATCACAGTCGGCACTGTATGAGACAGCTGTGTGCTTTCACTTGATGTCACACATAATTGTATGTACCTCTGTGAAGGGATTGTATTCACTTTAGTTTAACTGGGAATGAAACAAGAGGGAAATCAAACCATAAAGGGGATTTCAACATTGTCAGTGACAAGGAAATACAGAATACAATTATTATTGATTATTATTGGAAAACATAATGAATAATGAATGAGAATATTTTGGTTAACTTTGCATTCTTTTGTTTCCGTTATTTTTCCAGTCACTTGCTCGGGGAACAATGTTGGCATGGGTGAGTAAATGACATTTGTAACTTTCCACTTGTGTACATTTCCATATAAATGCATAACACTTTGCATTGAGGAATGTGGGACAGATGTGGGATGACTTTTCTTATATCACCTCAATCTGTTCTCCTCCAGTGATTTACAGAGGAAAGAGAAGTGTGGACTAGCATATGGTAAGTACAGATATTGCAGCTGTTGTATCTGATCAGTAATGGAAACCGACAGTGTAGCGATTGCTTGTTCTGTGCAGAGAGGGAGTACAATCCAGAAACCATCATATTTTGTGGGGTCATCTCTCTCTGACAAAATAGTGTTGTTGTTTTTTTTCTTAACACTTCCTGAAACTTGATCTGATTTGTTTGATATACAATTTAGATACTAAAGCATAAACTCAGAATACACCCCTCCTTATGGTCATGGTTTTCATGTGGAGCACCAGGGGTCTTTTTTTACCATATAGTTATCATTTAACTGTTACGATATTTTCTTATTGCAGCCTCTTAACCATGTAGTTGTTGGCATGCCAACAGCCCCCTCTAACTTTAGATCCATGTCTCCCTCTGCTGGCCACAATGCTTGCTTTCACTTTAAGCTCATGATGCATCGCCCCAATCATCTCTCCTGTAAAAGAGCTAGGTTGTTCTGCAGCAAGCTTAATTCATGGCTGTCTTGATATTGTGTTGTTTCTGACAAATAAGTGACCCACAATGGCAGTGGAGATCTACTGAACTGAATGTAATCTTTCGTGGTTTGTCTTCACAGCTTCCCCTCCTGTATAACCTCACAACAGATGCAAGTCAGTTCCATTTTCTTCATCCTCCTCTTCCTCCTACATGATCCCTGGCCCTCTAGAAGGAGGCCAGCCTGGTAACTAAATAAATGAACACATAGCAATAAGAAACAAAGCTGTCAATCTATTGGCCATGATACATGGGTGGCATTTTACCAAATGGTACAAAATTAATGTGATAACATAGTGTGGCATAAGAAATAAATGCTTGTAAATCTGTTTGAAATGTGATATCATGTATCATGGCCAAGCAAAACCATCACTGTGCCCTCAACGATTATGGTCAAGCACTTATATGTGACAAGACAAGGACAGGTTTGTGGCAAACAACATGAGTACATGCTGTATACGGTATACTCTTCAAAATATGTGTTATGAGAAGACATCTTGGTATGGATTCAGCTAATGTAAAAGCCTTTTTTATGAAAAACCATCTGCACCACACTCAACAAGGTCTAAATGTCTATGTATTGAGAATCTTATTACTGTCTGATTAGGGTATACACAAATTAATCTGTGCTTTAAAAATGCACAAAGTAAAAAGGACGCCAACATAGATATGACTGTGCTTAGCACTTCTATTGGATCAAAAAATTAAGATTTTATTCAATTGACAAAAATGTGAAATTACATAAAGGAATTTCAGTGTAAGCAGTGATTGAAAGGACTAAATATACATTATGAAACTGTTTGCCCTTTTGTTTGAACAATTCTTGATTGGACATTTGACCCGATTAAAATAAACGAAGTAGCTCCTGCCCCAAGTATTAAACCTCTTGAGGATAAGTGGCGGACACTGATGTGTGCTTGTCACCTTATGATGCTTCACCTGTATGATTTCTTCAGTGTGTGGTCGCTTGTTCTCAGGATGTATGAAAACTGTGTGGAATATGTATTGGTTTGGTTGTGTAAACCTGATGCATATTCCTGTTAATAAATAATTCCCAGCATTATGTTTGTGTTGTACCGTTTGTTTTGCATCTGGATATATAATAAAAGAGAAAGAAAGAACACAGTATACACAGCGCAACAAAATATACAGTACAAGCACCAAAAACACAAGACAAACCATAGTGCCCATGGTGCACACAGACTAAGGTGGGTGGCATAGTTCCAGAGTGATCAGTGTTGCTGATGAGGTAGGCGTACTGTGACCACCATCCAGTGAAATGCAATTTAGAGAGAAAGAGGTGATATCAAGGGTTTAGAGCGAAAGGGTGGTAAGTGGCATTTTCCTGATTTTATAGCAGACCAAAAATAACACTTAAAATTATTGTACCTTTTTTTATTCTATACATAGCATAGGAACCGTTCATACTTTTACAGAGATAACATTTCAGAAAATTGATACTCAAACCTATTAAGTGCAGTTTCTCCCTTTTAGCAACATATTGAATCTACGGCCTTTATTTTAATTTTGTTTATGATTACAAATGTGCTCTTTTGGCCACCAGAAAGAGCTCAACCAGAGCTTTCCAATGATATATAATACAAATGTTCCGCCAAAATGACGTCCCATTCACACCAACCCCCCCAATATACTCGATATACCCAGAGAAATTGGTATTATATTCTATATGCCCAGAGAAAGAGGTGGTGTACTCTACATACCCAGAGAAAGAGGTGTTATACTGTATATGCCAAGAGAAAGAGGTGGTATACTCTATATACCCAGAGAAAGAGGTGTTATACTGTATATGCCAAGAGAAAGAGGTGGTAAAATCTATATACCCAGAGAAAGAGAAAGAGGTGTTATACTGTATATGCCAAGAGAAAGACATGTTATACTATATATATACACACAAAGAGAAAGAGGTGTTATACTGTATATGCCAAGAGAAAGAGGTGGTATACTCTATGTACCCAGAGAAAGGGGTGTTATACTGTATATGCCAAGAGAAAGAGGTGGTATACTCTACATACCCAGAGAAAGAGTTGTTTTACTGTATATGCCAAGTAAAAGACATGTTATACTATATATATACACACAAAGAGAAAGAGGTGTTATACTGTATATGCCAAGAGAAAGAGGTGGTATACTCTATGTACCCAGAGAAAGGGGTGTTGTGCTGTATATGCCAAGTAAAAGACATGTTATACTATATATATACACACAAAGAGAAAGGTGTTATACTGTATATGCCAAGAAAAAGAGGTGGTATACTCTATATACCCAGAGAAAGAGGTATTATACTGTATATGCCAAGAGAAAGAG
>OMOT01043599.1:0-12892 GCA_900312575.1 Acanthochaenus luetkenii | reverse complement strand
GGTTGGCATGGGGTTGCGGCACACACTTTACCTACACACACTTTACCTGCACACACAGCTTCTCGGCGGGGAAACGAAGAGGCACATGTATCGCTGTCTCAACAGTGTTCCCTTCCTGTAAAACATATCGTGGCAGTCACACACTCACAGTGTTCCACAGGCCTACAAGGGGCTGATACCATGGATTAAGGTTGAACACAGCTTTATCTGCTCTCTCTCTCTCTCTCTCTCCCTCCCTCCCTCCTACACACACACACACACACACACAAACGTGTTTACCGTTCTAACTGAGTGAACAAGCCCTGTGGATCTACATCCGCTCTCGTCCAGGACACAGAGTTGAGCCGAGAACTTTGCTTTGACAGAAGAGGTGAGATGCACAAACACACTCTGCCAACCAGGTCCAATGTGCGCCTCCCATGGAGATATGTCTGTGGATGACAAGGAGAGAGAGTGTGTGTTGGGGGAGAGGGGGAGAGTGATGGGGTCAAACTTAGGACCGTAATATAAGCAAAACAAATATAGATTTTAAACTATGTTCCCTAGACTCACCGGACTGGAAGGGGCACGAGATGTGATGGCTGCCTTGTAGAGAGAACTACAAAGACGAAACACAAAGATGAGCATCTGCAACAGGCAATTGAACACACACACACACACAGACACAGACACACACACACGTCTGGCTGGTTCTCACCTGCACGCACATCTGAGGGTGTTTGTCCACAGCAGAGGTGTTATACTTCTGTTGGGGAGACGGTTGGGACTTTGAAAAGGTGTATTCATTGGAGTTATTCATCCACCAGTCCTGCCTCACTTACCAGGTACTGTCTGTCCTCTCTCTCCTCTAGTGTCGAGTTGAGCACGGGTGTGCAGAGGTGTGCGTGTTGTCTCCAGCAGAGGGAGACAGAGGGCTTCAGGTAGCTGGCGGGACACTCGGAGCTCCAGGCCACGCTGGAGGCGAACGGTGTGACTTTACTGGAGAGCCAGACATCTGCATGTACACACACACACACAGACACACACACACACACACACACACACACACAGTACATCTATTGGAGTATCGCCATACATCTGAATTGTGTTGGACACAAATGGACACAGTAACTAATGACATACCCAGTAAGTAAAGGGCTATGAACTGTAACACCTAAACAGCAGCATGAGAAATACATTTGGTTTTCTAGTTTTTTGCCGTGACTGTGAGAGTAAGACTCCACCCAATGGATGAAGGGGAACACACTGATGATTTGTATTTCGGAATCACCAGAGATCTCAGCTACCGTTCACAAAACAATGGCAACAAAACAATTTTCTCACGAGCTGTTCCAACAAGAAACCCCACCCCCACACACACACACACACACAATCAAACTATCTCAGATAAGACATGAATCATACCGACTCACCTTCGAGGGATGTGCTTAGAAATGAACACTTTGTAACTCGGCGGGCGTCCGGGCGGGTGTAATATACCTGTGCACGTAGACAAGACATGTAAAGGCAGGTCTCCAAAGAAAGACACACTGACACACCGATAGGATCTATGTCATTGCTAATAATAGAAGAGTGTGGCTAGTTTGGAGTAGAGATGACCTGCACGCAGACGCAGGGCAGCAGGTAATGGATCTTAAGAATGGCTGACCGAGATTGGGATGGATCAATCTGGGGGGGGAAACAACCCAAAACAAACACACATGTACAGCACTTTAAGAAGAAGGCCAACAAAAATGTCTCGCACTCTTTCTTTTCAGATAAACACCCCTGACGCTTACAGTAAACCGGGTGTAATTCGACCCGCCGATGCATTCTTCTGGATTCTTTTGGTAACACAATTTGGCGTACACGTTGGCTCCGGGTTCCACCGTCACGTTGATGGATCTGGACCGCTGATTCACGGACAGCTGGAATTCTGGGACTGGATCTAAGTCACACAAAAACGACACAGCCACAGGATGTGAGGGTAGCGACCATAGCTAGGAGGTTAAATCTAGTTGGGCACGATGTAGTCACTGGACGCATCGCACAAGACACCCGTGTTGCCGGTGTGCTGCACGGTCCGCCCTGATGAGGATGGAGTGAGAGAGAGGCAGGAAGGAAAGACGAGAGCCAAGAGGTGAGAAATGAGGAATGAGGACTGGTGGCAGAAAGCCAAACTTCCCTACCTGGCACTGTGTAGTTGTAACTGTATGTTGTTGACGTTGTGCTGAAAGACACAGACACGACACTTTGTGCTTCAGCCCTGAGACAATCATGTGTCACCTCCCACTGCAAAAAACAACAACACAAAAACATCATCATCATCATCATCATCATCATGAGACCCAAGAACCTGGATCTAGGACATGATTCTTACCAGGGTGAAACTGCGATTGATGCGTGGCACACTTGAACACTTGACATCGATGTCCCCTTGATTTCTCACCCTCCTCTGAGAAAGAGAGAGTAAGAAGGGGAGAGAACGAGAGAGACGGTGATGGGACGTTTTCCCCTAGGCAGCGGTACGAACACGGCTCTCAGTGTGGCCGTCATTACAGAGCACGGGGGAAGTGCAGAAAGAACGAGGCCCACCTTGGGCTTCCTGTTCCTTGGCTTTTTGATGGCGGGCCTTATTGTCGTTCGTACTGGCGAGTGGATTTCAATCTTCGGGTCGCGGCGGAAGTCTAGAAGAAAACGGTGCGACATCACGTGTGCTTATCAGTGCTTATCAGACAAATGACTTGGCTTTTGAAGACGGGTCAAATGGACGGAGGGGAGCATGTGGTCCAAGGATGCAAGGACGGACGGCGTGTTGTGGCTCCATACCGTCAGCTCTCATCCAAACATGCACGCTGACACATTCGGAGTACGGCTCCCCGGACTCGGTGGACTGGACCGAGGACAGTTTCAGGGGGTGATGACCCCCCACGTGATCTTGTCCAAAAAAAGAGAGGATCATCAGTACAACAAAAAGGCTTCATCCACTGACATGACGAGACATTAGTGTGACACCGCCACCACAAGAAAGCCCTGGAGGTCTACGCCCATCCGGTCCACCAGTCTCTCCGGGAGCAGGGTTCGAGAACTGCTGTTCGAGGACAACGTACACATGATAGCAGTTTCAAAAACTTACCACTCTGGTTCCGCGTCTAAAGTGAAGGGGAAGAGAAAGATGACACGGTCACCATGAAGGAAATATCAAGAATTCACAAAGCTTAGTATTTAATTCCAATATAACCTAAATAAAATAAAATAAAATAAAATAAACAAGCTCCAATTCAGGATTTGATATTCTACTTGAAACTTTTCCCTTTCGGCTACAAAACCTTTACGAAAAAAAGAGCCACGGTAACAGATGTTAAAAATCACAGCACAACCACAAGTCGCTATAGGAACATTGTGTTGGTGATGAACTAACCATCGAGTATCTACGGTAGTCAGGGCGACCCGTCACCGCTCACACTCACCCGGCATCGTGTGTCCTCCGCGGCGAGCAGGAGCCACACCGGAGACACCAGGACGACGGTCAGCAGCGCGTTCCCGAGACGCATCGTGACACGCGCTTCTAGATTTTAATTTATTTATTTTTTACTAATTCATTTTACGACACACTGGTCCGTAAAATGTAATTTTTTTTAATCTAAATTCGAATCCTGGACTCAAACCACATTAGTTTTCGATGTAACTTCCAAGTAACTTGATCGACGTGCGCAACGCGGCTCATCGCGTTCCCGGGTTGGGCCGAAACTACAAAAATTAACCAAACGGTGTCGTGTTGGATGTCGGGTGAATGAATACACGCTGCCCGCTCAGCTCCGCCTCCCGTCCATCATCATCACGTCCGCACAGCGGAGCCGCCTACGCCCAGAGGAGGAGACACACGCGTCTTCAGGAAACCCGTGTTCGAATCCCACCCCGACGGGAAACAAGATTCTATACAGGGTCTGTTATTTTCTGTGGTAGTCAATAGTGAGTTTATAGACCTTATCGTGCTTTATGGTATATTATTATGAACTTTTAGCTGTTTTTGCGTTTTGCGGTGCTCCTTGCAGGCCTCTGGTATACAGTCTAATAGGATGACTGTAGTTGTGGGGTTTTCTTGTGCCCGTTTCCGTTTTGAATAACACAAAGCTGCCAGAAAGTGTGGCCTTTGACGGTAAGTCACATCTGGGTCACAGTTACCTCAAGGCACGTGTGTGAGCGGCTGTGGTATACCCTGAAACATGGCCTTGAATGAAGACACACACACTGATCAACCATCTCAAGTCTGTTCTATCTAGATCACTGAGGGATTCTTGTCACTTGTTTCCACTCGCTCTCTCAGGGCAGGAAACCAGACATCTTTGCCCCCACGGGTGCTGCTTTGGCTGCACCTCATCAGTCAGGGAGGAAATAAACGTGGGAGAGCAGTGGTGAGTTTTAGTTAGGTGAGGGATCTTTATCGTGTGTGGAAAGACGTATCGAACAGCCTAGGGCGAGGGAGTTCACACTGGTCACTACCTGGCACTATTTTCATCACAGCCTAGTGAGCCCATGTGATAAATAACGAGTCAAAATGTAATAAAATGTCCCTTTAAATGGGTTGAAAATGTAATAAATACAAAACAATGTATTGAATTGCTGGAAAATGCAATAACATCACTACTACATTAACAAGAGAGTTTATTCATTTGGAAGAGGTGTAACATGCTTTTAACTGATAATAACGGAGCATCATAATATTGCCTAATTATGTAATAAGTCATAGGAATATATTAACTTATTACATGATTAGTCAATATTATTAATTGTACCAAAAGATAAGAATATATTAGGCCTACGCCCTCAACAATCACAGGTTGATGTAATAACGTGATGTTAGCCTATATACCACGCACAGTCAGTGCAAAAGATATACAAATCTTCTTTTGTATCAGCATATTCATGAGGTATTTCGTGTGTGTGTGTGTGTGTGTGTGTGTAGAGGTTGAGGGACCGGTAGAACCAGTGTAAAGTGAGCCTGTGTTGTATGTACCATAGAACACATCACAGGGCAGGAAGCCTGCAGAACCAGAGTGAGAAGCACTTATGTCAATGTCCTGTCTATATCTCTACACTCATTGTCACACCCTCACAATGCACCGAGCCATGCAATCTTCCTAGCACTCGAGACAGGACACAGGGCTTCCAGCATGGCACACACGCACCCACACATTCAGTCGCGCGTGTGCACAAGCCCCGCTTATGTTCACGCTGTGACAGGTCCTGTAATTTAACTCCCCCAGGTAGGGTGAAACAAGCCCGTGGAACCTGTTAAGAGTGCAAGATATTTAGGCCTTCAAGACGCCAAACATGCTGACACCACATCAAAATAAGGAAGATAAGTTCACCCCCATATTCCTAAAGCACGGGGTTTTCATGCGTCTACAGTTTAGACAATCCCTCTCCATTACATGAAGACGGACTGGTTATGCTCCTCTTGCCCTTGAACTTCAGTCTCGGCTAACCCGTGTGCTGTCAGAATATGTGAGTCAGAGAAGCAGAGTGTAACATATCTCCAGAAACGCTTATGACTCACCGTTTCTTTAGATGTAGGTTACGGTCGGGTAAGATTGTCTGTTCCAACACAAAGGGATATTCCACATGATGGCTCCCTGCATGCAATAAGGACCAAGGCAGAGTGCTGAACACGTTCGAGGGTCGAACTCTCTCTCCACGGACACAGTGACCACAACCAAGAAGTGTAAAAAACTCAATTATTTTTTATTAAACTTCTATCTTTAGGCAATCTGTATATATAAAAGTTCTAAAGCCATCGGCCTGAGACTAAGACAGACAGTGAGGCGATCATGTGTTTCAATTAGTCCTCATTGTTCACTGACCGGCGGCCTGCGTGACGCAGACGGACAGTCGCCGAACCGTAAAAACAGGAGACAGGATAAACACACAGTGCAGGATGGACAAAAGGGGACTGCACAATGTTGCCGCGGGTAGCTGGAGTGATTTAGCGGTAGTCCATGATGAAACAAGACTGTGGACGTTGTTAAGAAGAGTAGGCGGAATAAATAACAGGAAGTTGGTTTGCTCACAGTTGACACACACCTTGTGCTCCTCTGACAATTGACTGGTCACTAGCACCGGGGGTGGGCAGACGTGAAGAAGACGTGCTGGAGCGATGGCGTTTGCAGCCACACCCCACAGTGTGTGTGTCTGTTCCAATGTAAAATGACATGTGTGAATGTATGTGTACGTGTGAGAATGACAGGGAGAGGCAGAGATTGCTTGTATGCATCATAGTGTAATACTACGTTCATTTCTGGTGTCTGTAGACCATCATTTCATTTGTTCATAAACATATCAACCACATGACAAGGAATATTCTGAATCATGGACATAGTATCATTTTTTTCGCCCCATTATCATTATTAATACCCTTTTTTTCAATTCTCTTAAATACAATATTTTACATGTCAGATTAAATACGGCTCTATGTGGCAAGGTGCGTGTGTGTGCGTGCGTGTGTGTGTGTGTGTGTTTTGGGGCCTATGTAGAGGATGTGCTTTCCACTAGGTGCTACTGGCACTATTTCTTGTGTTCTGGGATGTAGTCCTGGGTTCTCAATTGAGAAAAACATCCCACACACCACACCACCACCTGGGAAGACCAACACATGCAGTTTGTGTCAGCATGTGTGTTCAGTCACTGTCACTGGTCTCACTGCTGGGGTCTCCCTGCACCTTGTTGCGGTGCTGCATGGCACGGTGGTAGGCCACCTGGACTGACTTGCGGATGTTGGACTTCCTGCCCTCCAGCATCTTCTCCTTATCCAGCTCCTGGTCCACACCCAGGGGAACCAGCTTGGAGCGTGGCAGCCACTGCCTACACACACACACATACACACACACAGGATAGTTAATTCAGTTATCAACTATCCTGCAAATTTGGTTTGCAGTAAAAACATAAATAAATGCCCAATGACACACATAACATCACCAGAGTGTATAATATACAAACATCCGTTGATAAGACCAGACAGTTAATAGCTTGTTAAAGTGCAATAAAAGTTTTTCTAAAGGCATAACAAGTGCAAGTTAAGAAATTTAACTAGTGAGGACAAATGAGTCCTTGGTTCGTGAACTCAAAGCGGTTGACCTCGGAGTGTCTTCTAAGGGAATGACCATGGCAGTCAAGAATGGCATTGGCCTTTCTCACCACACCTCTCAAAGATTTCATTTCCTTTCAGAGTTACATGCAAAGATCAACCTGAAACGAAGACACTAGCGACTGTGCTACACACATGACCTAAAATACAGCATGTTTTCCCCCCTCCTCCTCTATTCTCTCCAACCACGTCTGCCCTATTTCTGTTTCCCGTCTCGCACTACCGAGGGCACAGTTTCCTCTGAGCTTCTAGTGCGACGACGTTACTTGTGTGCACACATCCAAAAGCCATGTGTGCTTGGTCTCGTGTTTTTACATTGCGTTTATTACAGTGCAGGGTGACATGCAAGAACAATGTATTAAGAATCAGTGGACGAAGAAGAGAACAGACAAGATGAACCAATGCACTGACCAGGTTCTCTTGTTGTCGAAGAAGAGGACCAGGAACAGGTGCTCCCTGGCCTCCTGCGTCATCTGCTCCCCCAGCTTCAGCACATCCAAGGGGGGCACAGGGATGGGGACGCCCCGGTGGAACACCCCCTCCCTGGGCATCTTAGGGTCAATGATCTACAGGCAGGAGGTGGCAAGAGGAGGGTTAGACCTACAGTTAGAAGCAGTCATTAATCTGCCAGATGTCCATACCGGTGGCTAAATAGAACTATTATTTTATAATGGGTCGACATTGGTCTTAGTCTGTGTTATTTGAACGTGTGCGAGCGCGTCTCACCAGAGCAGGATAGGAGGGATAGCCTCTACACTTGGCCCACACCAGGTCCAGAGCATCTAGAGAGGAGTAGTCATCAGAAGTCATCCAACATCCAGACCGACCCCGGCCACGCACCACTGACGGAAAACACTTAGTCAGCATTATGAAATCTCCCCTCTAGCTAAGCCAAGGTTCTGTGCATGTGAAGTGCACATTTTCCTGTTGAGGCTCGTTGCGCAAGATGCAGATGTACCGATTAAAACATACGGGAACAGGGGGGCGGGGCATTAACAAATCGTATCGGCTGTCATTTGACAGAGGAAACCCAATTCAACTGCGAAAATTGTGAATATTGATTCGTTTATTAGCATTTTCTTCTTTTGCATTCTTCCTTCGCCCTACATGTCACACTCTGTTATGATTAGCCTCCCTTCCTTTGTGTTTTAATTTTTGGTGGGGTGGAATGAAGGTTTTAATTTTTCTAGGTATGGGTCCAATTTTCCTTTTTGCTGAAACAATGTAAAATGCATTGCAAAGTTCATTTATGTTGTCAAGCTCCAGAGAAATGTCAAAGGTACATTACATGTCACAGGAAAATGCGCAACTGGTCAGAAATGTCTGTTATTTGGATCATTCCGATTCCCATGAGTCCCAACTAGAGTCAAAATAAGGACATCATAACTAGTCATCTTTGCATTGGTCTTCATGGCACTGAATCAACTGCTGACCGGCTCAAAGACACTGTAGCTTTCCTGTATGAAATTACTAAATATATATTATTCATAGAGTCATACCAAAAAGTGTGTGCTTGAGTGTGAGAGAATCTGCTTACAGTGCGAAACGCCTCGCGAGCCTCCAACGGAGTAAGAGTCATTTTCAGTGCCTGATGTCTCCTCACTGCTGTCCTCCTGGAAGGCTGAGCGAGAGAACGATGACTTGCCTCTGCCCTGCTTGGAGGGAGTAGTACTGAGGAGAGAAGAGGGAGCGGAGTCAGTCAACTGGCTATAAAGAAGATGTACACATCGTTATCCAACAGGCAGATTCAGACAAGGAATCTAATTGGTCAAAGAGGTGTTCCAAACCTTACGGCTATGCTTTATTGGCTTTACTGTTCTTTTCTGTGATTATACTGCAACACATATCCTCAATCACAGTAAAGAACGCCCTCTCTGGTATTATTGCTCTGTCGCACTATTGAACATCTATGCGTGTACTAATCACCTTGTCCTGTCGGAAGCTGCACTGCTGCTGCTACTGGTTGTGGACTCGGAGTCGGAGCTGGAACGAGGGAGACTCCGCTCATTTCTGTACACGCGGAAGCTCTCCGTTACCGGCTGGTTTCCTCCATCAAAACCATTACTTGGCAGCCCTGCGACAGAGAGAGAGGGTTATATCTATTAGTATCCACTCGTGTACAAACAAGTAAGCAGTATTGTGCAAGTTCACACTTCACAAGAGCTAACTGCAAGTAAGTGTGTGACTCAACATTGTGTGTTATCGTTTAATGTGCGTGTCTATGCTGTACCTGGCAGCAGGTCGTCGTTGTCACTGTCGCTCTCAGAGCTGGAGCTGCTGCGAGGGCTGCGGGGTCTCTTCCTCTGCCTGGGTGGTGACAGCAGGGGCAGCTGGGGGGGGCCGATAGGACTGGGGCTCACCCCCGTCCCAGCGTAGCCAGGGTCCCGGTTCTTGGGGGGGCGGCCCGGCCTCTTGGGGGGTCCGGCCGTTTTGGGGTTCTTCTTGGAGAAGAGGACAGAGGTCCGACGGCCCACCTCTGGAGCCAAGGCCGACGAGGATACACTCAGATCTTGAGGGAGAGTGAGAGAGATGCTCACATGAACAAACAGTAATCACTATGACTTCATACCCTTTAACACAGGAAGGGTTATGTCTGTTTTCAGATGTAATGAATAGGGTACAACAACATATACTCCCCAAGACAGAATACTAAATTCAAGTTGTGTAATTAAAATGTTACACAAACATGCTTTTACCCTTTCCTGTTGTGTTTTATTCCTATTGTAATTTCCTTCTAGCACTTTTGTACGTTATAAATAAGATACATTATTATTTGTGGTTATCGTTATTATCATTACTATGAATATATCCTCCAAGACTGACCCTTGCCACCAATCTCCTGGCTGCTGCTCTCTCCCCCCTCATCGTGGCGTCCTGTAGAGGAGGGGAGGTGGGGGAGCGAAGAACCACGGTCTCCTCCTCCCACAGAGTCCCTGGCCCCCAAACCAGAGCCTCCCTCTCGCTGGTGAGCCAGCTTCCTCTTGATGACCGTCATCTCCTTTCTCAGTGCTTTGGCCCTGCGAGACTGACCAATGCTGTGCTTCCCAGAGCTGACCTCGTCAAGACGCACCTGCAGGAAATGCAGCTGCTCCTCCAATGGCAGCCGTCGCCGGTTGTCTGGCAGGAGCAGGTCTGTGAGAGGGAAAGTCATGAAACACTTTCATAGAGAGACAACGAGAAAGGCAATTACGGTAAAGGAATAAAGTTGTCAAATATGATTGGAAACTAGCGGAGAGGTGGGCGCAGGGTTTTTCCTGGTTGAAAATGGCAGTGCTTCTGTTATGAGGGCCAGATGACAACATCACGCTTATTTGCGCATTAGTCCTACTGATTAGTTAAATCTAAGACTCAATCAAGACAGTTTTAATGCCATATAAAATTAAATATAACACAAACTTTTACACTGAAATAAATGTGAAAAACGGGGCTGATTTCTTTTATCTGACAGGGACTTTTGATGTTTTGAGGCCTAGATACTTTAGGACTCGCAGACCCGGAATTTGTTGCCAAATGCTATGGACACAATTTCTGTTTTCAGCCAAACAAGCAGTATAGTCTGAAGTCCAATGTACCCAACCAATGAGGAGTCATCTGCTGCCAACTACTGAATTGTGTGACTGTCATGCACCATCAGCTGGTCAGGCAGACTCATTGCACCGAAAAGACATTGTCAGTCCCTCATTTTTTGAGGGACTGACAAAACTTGGTGCGTAAGGCAGATCACTTACCTTCGTCATTGGAGGATACTGGCCGGTCTCGTTCTCGTTCTCGTTCTCTCTCTCTCTCTCTCTCTGTCTCTCTCTCTCTCTCGCTCTCTCTCCCTCTCCCGGTCTCGTTCCCGCTCCCGCTCTCGCTCCCTCTCTCTGTCTCTCTCTCGGTCATGCTGGCTGTCTGGGCTCGGTTCTCGGGGAAGATGCATGCCCGTTTCATAGTCAAAGCCTATCCGCTCAGCATGGCGCCGGGCGGTCCTCATGACAGCTCCGCCCATCTCTCTGAGCCGCAGGGCAGCGCGGTAGAAGACTGTGTCCTTGGCGTTGTACTTGAGGCAGTTGTTGACGATAAGGCCAAAGTCGGCCTCGAAGGCCTCAAAGGTGAGGTAGCGATGGGACTCCAGCAGGTTCCACATGGTCTGGAAGTCCATGGGAGTGTCAATATGGTCCAGGTAGTCTGGCACCTGGAGAGTGGGAGGTAGAGAAACAGGAAGAGGAGTGACTTGTGTGTTCACCATTTGTATTTGTACAGTGAATCTTGAGTACGGATGTGTGTGTAGAAGTCAGACAGAGAATAAGGCTATGGTTAAACTTATCATTTCAATGCAACTTAAATCATAACATTAAGTGACAGGTATGGACAGAAAAAAACTGATTTAGTTCACATTGCTATTGGATCAGATATGGAAATGGTCAGACTCACATTGTGATTGGAATTCTATGTGGTCTGGATGCAATCCAGCCACAATGCGCATACAAGCGATGGAAAGAGATGGAAAGGGAAAGCGGGAAAAACATATAGATCCCACTTTAAATAAATACAGCCACAGGTGACAAACAGCCATTTTCAGGCAAAGTGTGGACATACAGCAATGTGATCTCGTAAAATCCAATCTCTAGTCAAATTTCAAAAATCACATTGAAATGACAAGTGCAACCATAGCTAAAGTGAATATGCATACCTCAGGTAGGTGTGTGTGTGTGTGTGTGTGTTTACCTCTGCCAGGGGTACAGGCTCAGTGAAAAAGTTGCTAGTGTCTCTTTCCTGTAACTGTTCCAACGTACTCCTCAACAGCACCAGGAAGGGAGTCAGCTGCATCTCTAGCGCCATCTGCTGCACTTTAATCTGAACACACACGCACACAATTTAAGACAACGCAAACACACCTGCTAACTGAACAACTGAACACAAAGTGTGGGGATAAGGAGTCTGTGCAGAGGTGTGTGTATGTGTGTGTGGTCAAATTCAATGAAAATGTATTTATAAAGTGATTTAAACAAACAGGGTTGTCAAAAAGGGCTTCACTGAAACTAAAGCACACAAATAGATAAATAAAACAAGGTACAACACAAACTGCAAGAAATGGAGCCTGAGCCTTAGCCTGTGTGTGTGTGTGTGCACGCTCGTATGGCAGTATGAGAATACTGGGCAACACCAGGACTGTTTGCAGGTGAAATAAGTGAATGGCAGACTGCAGGAAAGCAGACAAATTAGTTTGGACAGAAATACTGAAACAGTGACTTATCAAACGTAATCCAAAGGGAGGAGTGGCACAGTTTCCATAGTCCTATAAAGCTCTGTGAGTAGAACATGGCACCAGTTCGGGTTTTGAATCCTATTAGTGACAGAAATGCATGTAATTGATGTGTCTCACCGTCTCCCTCTTGAGTTTTTCCCTCTTGCGGATGAGCTCCACCAGTAGCCTGGCTCTCTCCAGGTCGTGCCTCAGTCTCTGCCATGCCTTCAGCTGCTCCTTCAAATCAGACGGCTTCTCCTCACTGTCCCTCTGACGCACCCACACACACATACACACAAACATGTTACGCAAGTAGATGAGGCAATCACAGTAACACACACGCAAATTAACTGCTACATAGTATGGTTCAAAAAAATAAAAACATATTTTTTTTACACAGGTAGGAAGCTGTGATATGGGCTGCGGTGGGATCTGGTCGGCGTTGCGTTGTGACTGCAGGTGGGTCTGGAGCCGGCGCAGCAGCGGTACACCGTTGCGGCTCTGCCTCTTCAGGGTCCAGTAGCTGTGAAGTCGTTGCATAA
>OMOT01043565.1:0-11056 GCA_900312575.1 Acanthochaenus luetkenii | reverse complement strand
TCTGCTACTTTGCGGTGTGTATTGGCATCATGTCTTTTTCCATCATGCGGCACAGCCTTTGGGTGATACCCTCCGCCCGTCTAGCATCGCAATTTCTCCGTGCTAACACAGAGGCAATGGTCGGTTGTGCATCTCCCCCCGTCAACAACATGGCTGGATGCTTTTGAGCTGGTACATCAACGGACTAGTACAGGTGTTGTATTTGAAAACAACATCACAATGATGGCAATGCGCTTTGTTCTCCTTCAATGTGAAATGTTCCCACACGACGCTCCTTTTCGCACGCTTCATTGTCGACTGAGTCTTCTGTGTAAAGTGAATTAACATATTCAGTCTTCTTCTCTGTGTAAACAATGTTTCCCAATGCAGTGCCCTCTTGTGTTTAACTTAATGATTGCATTTCACCAACAACTCCCTTTGACACAATTGAGATGATCAGAATCAGAATCAGAAATGTTTTATTCGCCAAGTAGTTTTCACGTACAAGGAATTTGCTGTGGTTGTTGGTGCATACAGACAACATAAGAACAATATTAATAAGAACTTTAACAACAACAAATATTTAAAAAAATAACTCAAATAGTTCAATTTGATCGTTACGTTTCAAATGTTAATCGACCCAATTATTAACGGTTGTTAATCGATTAACGATTAATCGTTAACACCCCTAATATGTACTGTAAGTCCCTTTGGATAAAAGCGTCTGCTAAATGCCGTAATGTAATGTAATGTAGTGGAACTGGTGCTTTACAGAAAGTAAATGGAATAATGAAGAAGGACGATTACCTCCAAAGTAATCAGGAAAACCTAAAATCATCAGCTAGAAGGTTAGGTCATGGACGCAGCTGAGTGTTCCAACAGGACAATGACCCCAAACAAACGTCAAAAGTGGTAAATTTATTGTTAAATCAGGCTAGAATTAATGTTTTAGAATGGCCATTCCAAAGTCCTGACTTAAACCCCATTGAGAACATGTGGAATGTGCTGAAGAAACAAGTTCATATCAGAAAGCCAATATATATAGTTTAAGTTCACCAATTCTGTCAAGAGGAGTGGTCAAAGATTCAACCAGAAGCTTTCCACAAGCTTGTGGTGGCTACTAAAATAGCCTAATTGAGGTGAAAATGGCCAAGGGACATTTCACCAAATATTAGCAATTCTATATGTACAGTATATTTTTGACCCATCAGATTTGGTCACATTTTCAGAAGATAATTTCCCCATAATAAATTTGTCAAAGAAACAAAATTCATGAACGTTCTTTTTGTTACAAAGAAGTATGTGCTCCAATCGTTCCATCACCGAAAAATAAGAGTTGTAGAAATCATTGGAAACTCAAGACTGCCATGATATACATGTTCTTTACAAGTGTGTGTAAACCTTTGACCACGACTTTGGGATATATTTGTGGTGAGAGTGAAACTTATGATTAGAATAGTCATTTTTATACATTCTCTAATTGGGAAAATTTGTAGTGAATCAAATATAGTGAAATTAAGCCACTCCTCATTTTGCTGTAGATGCTATGGAACCCCCTCAAGGACTCTGGCCCTCAGTTTGAGAACCACTGTTCCAAAGTAACCATATTCTCCAAAGGATTTTTCCTCCTTTCACTGTGCAGCTATAGCTTAATGCTCATCTCATGCAGTATTTACCCCACACTGTGGTGTAAAGGTTGTGATGTGAAGGCAGGTTCTCTTGCACCACACCCATTCATATCCTAAGGTTATTTATATCCTCCCCAATGTAAGACCCCTGGGAGGATGGAGAGGTTTAAGCCATCATGCAACAGTGTGTATGCTTTCTTTGAGTGTTGAGTGTGCATATATCTGTGTCTTTGTGTGTATGCACACCTTGTATGTTGTGAGTTTTTACAGTGTGCTTCTATTCAGGCTGGGTATTGATCCGGTAGATAGCTCTGTCCGGTGCACATGCTAATACTTCAGCATGCAGTATGTTAAACGATAAGTTTGCTATTTTAGACCGTAGACCCTATTTTCGGACTTTCTACAATGCAAATGACACATAGAGACCATAATTTCACTGATCGGTTCAGTATTGAGTTTTCTACAGATTTCCTGCAGGCTCTCCCTGGGCTACAATAGAGTGTTCGTACAAGAGGTGCAAGCAGATGCCAAGAGAGGAGTGCATTTTGTGTTGTAGGGAGTGGGATCTGTTGCTACCAAATGCTTTTGAAAACCTGAATGTATCCGTGGATGACATGATCATCTCCAGCGTGTGCAACCGATGCTATGGACTTTCAAGTGCTAATAAACCGGGCAGTTTTAGAAACCTTCTTCCATGTCCCCAAAATAAATTGGAGGAAGAGGCCCAAAAATGTGTAGTCCTTTAAGTGATTTTTATGAAACGGCCAATCATAAATACTACAGACTGCCATACGTTTTTAAGCTGTTCAATACTTGAATTATCTGAGAAATAAGCCAATCACCAGAGCAATCCTTTTTATTCTCACTCTTCTCATGGCCAACCCTAGTTTGTGTACAGTACATGGAGGGTTTTGGTCCAGTAGTGTAACTAAAAGGGTATTGTGCAGAGTTAAATGTTAGTTGTTGCTGTTGTCTGACTCACCATTCTCATGGGTGGGAATTCTTGTCTCTTGGGGTCCTGTGGGTTACACACCCTGGGCACACACTCATTCATTGCTTGCATACAGGCACAGACACACACCACTACACTCCTGAGGAATCCTCATATACAGCGCACTCTGGAGACAGACAAATGCTGAGACCTTACAAAACAATTGATAGGGACACATTCACCTTATCCAACTACAACACTTATGCCAACTTCTCACAGGTATTGCTACCGACCTACTGTAATTCTCACCTTAGCATCTCTGTCTATAGCCTTTGTACTGTTGCCTGTCATCTATCTGTAACTCTCTTTCATTGACCTCCATTCTTTCCTTACTCATTCTCTTCCGTCAGCTCCATACTTGTCCTTACTCTCCCTTCCTCTTGCTCTCTTTCTATTTCCCCTCCCTTCTCTCCCCTAGCTCTGCACTTAGTCCTCTCTCTCTAGCTGGGTTTCTTATTTTTTTATTTATGTGAATTATGATGTTGTAAATGATAAAAGCTAAATGGAAACAGCACAATTCAATACACTTTTATCAATATTGTATCCTGTTCCTGGCTCGGTGGCCCATCCGGTGTTGTCTCTGTCCATGTGTGTCGTCTCCTCTCGGCCCCCTCTCGGTCTGCTTCTTAGCTGGCAGCTCCTGATTCTTCATTGCCATCAGCTGGGTTACCTCCAGGTTTGGGTGGTGTGGCAAGGAATGTAACCACCCCCAATCACCGTTCCCAGCTGATGCAGGCTCCGCCCTAACCTCTGGCTCCCTCGGCTTCCCATTCGTTCTTGTCCAGTGGCCTTGGACATTCTGAAATGTTGTGAGTGAAACCTACTACCTATGGGTAAGAAATATGGCATCACAACTCGTGCATTAGTTAGTTATCATAGGAGGATGCCATCACAAAGTGTTTCAGATGCGCTTAGCACATTGGACCTCATTCTGGAATGCAGTTAAGAAAAAGTTAAGAAGAAATGTATTCTTAAGTCCACTTACAAAGTTTCCGGGGCAATTCTGGCATTCCTGAACGGTTTCTTATCAGTGATTCGTTCTTAGCTAAGAACAGAATTTAAGAACACAGAAGAGCAGTCCAGAGCTATAATTCTTGACTTGAATAGGTGTACATATAAACATTAAACAATATAAACGGTTACCGGCAATTTCCCTACTGCCATTGTAAAACCCCTGCTCAAAATGAACAACCTGGATTCTTCCATTTTAAGTATTTTTTTGATGTATTTCCAATGTCCCATTTTTAAGCAAAATCCTAGCGAAAGTAGTTTTTAAGCAGCTAATTGATTTTCGTAATAACAGCATGCTGGAGAAGTTCCAATCGGCTTTTCGTCTTTGAACACTAGGCTGGTCTCTCTGCAAGAACATTATTGGTTTAGATTATATCTATCAGAAAGAACATTCCATGTTCTTTTAGGAGAGTCTCATCCAAAAAGCTGATATTACGTGTGGTGTTCCACAATGACCATTCTGTGCCCATTACTCTTTTCGTTGTACTTGCTACCTCTGGGGCAGTTAATCAGAGAACATGGTGTGCATTTCCACGCTGATGACATGCAACTGTATATATCTGTACTACCAAACAATAACTGTGCTGTAAAGTCCTTAGAGATGTGTCTCTCAGACATTAAACTGTGGATGTCACAACATTGTCTAAAATTAAATGAAGAAAAAAAAGATTTTTGTCATTGGCTCCAAAACAGTTGGACAAACTGCTTAGTAGCCTAAGACCGCTGGTCTCAATCAGCAAAGTCCATGTTAAAAACCTAGAGGTAATTTTCTATTCTGATCTGAACTTTCCCATGAGCCCATGTTAGAAATGTGACCAAAGTGGCCTTTTTTCATTTAAGAAACGGCTAAAAGCAGGTCCTTCCTCACCCAGGCAGATGATGAATGGCTAATACATGGCTTTATTACAAGCAAGCTAGACTATGCTAATGCAATTTTCGGTGCGGGAAGACTCGAAAGAAACTCCAGGAAGTAGAGAAGATTTCGCTGTTCTTGTGTGTTGTTGAAAGTGTTGAGCTTATATATTCATCCGACCAAATTTATATGAAGCAGTGTACCTCCTCACGACTCCACATTGCGCGCCCCTGATTCTGGGATGAATCTTTTAAAATCATAATCGGAGCAGCGGCTTATTGTGAAAACACTGGGTTTTTCCTAGTATCCTATGTTTATTTCATCCCATTCTGTTCCACCTAGTCAAATCCATCATACTAGTACAATGTGCAGTGAAATGCTTTGTTGCTGACTTCTTAAGTGTGCTAATATTAAATAAATAAAATTAAAATTAAGATAATATCAAAAAGGCAAAATATATACAAGAGTGGAATGGGCTATCAAATATAAACAAGGATGGATTGTACTGTACAATTGAGTTAAATAGAAAAACAAAACAAGTATGATCCAAGAATATAGATATGTATATTCACAGTACCGGTATATGTAGAAGTATATTAATGTAAATTGTGCTGTGCTGAGATACACAGAACTTGTCTAGGTGAGCAAATAATGAGTTCAGTATTATTGTTGTGAGAGGTGTCCTGTTGGGAACAACAAGCAGCCCTAGGCAATGTCCTCATTCAGGACTATTCTTTTTGAAGGCGTCCCCCCACAACCACAACCACACCCCCTCACCTTCCGGTTAACAATATGCCTCTGGTCTAAGGTGTGCCATCCCATCCTATCCCATTCCTTACCATTATATTTCCTTTGCTGGATCCATTTGATTTTGCTCCTCTGCACCATAGTTCAATTAGAACATTCAGTCATTCTCTGGCTGTTTGAAAGGAGCGGTCCCCTAATTTAATCCTGTCGATTATAATTGGGGAGCTATGAGAACTGAGCAAGTTTTTTTAGACTGTCTGCCCCTGAGTTCTTATAGTCAGACCTCCAAATTGCTTGTTGTGGGTCCAGTTTAATCTATAAGATGCTGTCTGAAGTGAAGTGTATTGTAGTTTTGTGATCAGCCCTGTGTTTTTCCTTGTGCAGGTTTGCAAAATTGCAGGAAGCAGACGTTGAAATTCACCTTCTCTGTTTGTCTCTCTTTCTATAGCTATCTTTCTCTGAATTGTACTCTCTTTCTTTCTCCTCAATTCTCCAGTAATTAGCCTTGCCATTGATCAAAAACTTTGCCTCTAGCCCTCCATTGGCTTAGAGATACTTCAAACTGGCAGCCACTGAGATTGTTCCTGTGCTGTAAATGCACAAACCAGAGACACTAACTGGCTAATTGGATGGACAGTTGAATTAGAAGGCCCCAGCTGACCTCATATTGCTGATTTCTCTCCCGCTCCAGGGCCCAGTCAATAGTGATGTAGCCCCAGAGGTGAACGGTACTGAATTATGACCGGCTGGTAATAACAACATCAAAAAACGCCAATGAATGCCCATTCCAGTGTTATTATTACCACTTCACTCAAATATCTACAATTCTCCAGGGGTTTTGGAGGAGGGAATGCAGTACTGTATAACAAAGAATAAATGAAGCGTATTCTGAGCTCTTTGTGGGAATGAGCAGAAACATAATTCACAAAACTCAATAAGATAAAAACACAATCAATATTGAACACCATTAAAACATTAAAACAGGTTAGCTGTTAGCTGCAGGATATTTTCACCAGTCAACATGATATTGATGACTGGGTTTTGGCCTTTATGGTAAAATCTTTGATTGGTTTAGAGACTGAATTTGAAAAGTGATTCTCAGTACAACCCTAAAATTGGCCTTCTCTGTTACACAAGTGTGACTCAATACAAATATGTCCCTATGTGTCCCTATGTTAAGGTGTCACCCATTGTAGAATGGTTTAAATGTCACTGCACATCACCAAATTATTGAAGGGAAATGTATCCCTTTATTTGCAAGACAAAGGAAATGTTCACATTTGTCAATGGATGGCTAAAAACTCCAGTGACACTCTGTCCTCATATACACCAGGGGTGCTCAATAGGTCGATCGCGATCTACCAGTCGATCGCAAAGGTAGTGTGGGTAGATCGCATGACATCAACAATATAAATAAAAAATATTTAAAAAATTATTTAAAAAAGTTTAGCTGATGAAAGACTGCGTTGTATAGTTGGTCTGACTGATGTGGACGAAAAATGTATGTATCTAAATGATGTAATGTAATGTAGACGTCAGCCTATCATCCATCCCGTCACTTGATTGATATACAGGGCAGCCAGTCAGATGACATCTGACTTTTTCTGGCGAGTTGGGCACCCGGAGGCGCACGGCGAGGGACCCCGGTAATGATCCTTCCGCAGGTTCACCTACGGAAACCTTGTTACGACTTTTACTTCCTGTCTAGATAGTCAAGTTTGATCGTCTTCTCGGCGCTCCGCCAGGACCGTTGCCGACCCCGGCGGGGCCGATCCGAGGACCTCACTAAACCATCCAATCGGTAGTAGCGACGGGCGGTGTGCTTTTTCTAACACTGAGGTCATTGCGCATGCGCAAACGGCATATAAATAAATATATGTTTAGCATTTTTGTAGTAGGTAGATCTTTTTGACTTGGTCATTTTAAAAAGTAGCTCGCATGCTGAAAAAGTGTGAGCACCCCTGATATACACGCTTTGAAAAGTTACGAGAACTGTTTTAGTTCCATGAAAATGTCAAGTCCACACTTACAGGATTAGCAGAAAGATTCTACTAGGACCTGGTTTTGTGTGTGCAGTAAACGGTTATCAAAATGTGATCTCTTTCGGTAACACCATGTGGGCCCATGCACAGTAAATGAAATAAGTTCCAAAATTGTCTCTCGAAAGATTAAATTCAGTTGGGTCTATTAGTCTGTGTAGAAGTATGATTAGAAAGCTACCAAATCTGTCCAGTACATTTTAGTAAACATTACGTTTTCAACTCGGCAAGCAGTAAGGAAAGATACATAGCTATAGCCACTCTTAGATCATACCAGCATTGTTCACAATATTGATATGAGGTTATTATCAATCCAATAATGCCAAGTCGATACGAGTCGGTTGTCATGGCGACAGCAAACTTCTCAAGAACATGAGCACAGAGAAGCATCCTTACAGTTTGAGATGGGCTGTGTGCTGGATGTCGCGCATTCGATCAATCAACACACACAGCTGTTCTTTTGCCCAGCTGCGGTGTGCTAAACTGTGAAACACCTTGCGTAGTTGGAAGGAAAACCTGCAGACTCTTGGCCCTCCATGGCACATGGTTGGACACCACTGCTATAAACTATAGCGCTGGTTGGACGTGATGCGTCATTCTCATTACATTACATTTACATTACATCATTTAGCAGACGCTTTTGTCCAAAGCGACTTACAATAGTACATTTTTTCGTCCACATCAGTCAGACCAACTATACAACGCAGTCTTTCTTCAGCTAAACACTTCAATAGGAACAAGTAGCATATAACACTTCAATAGGAACAAGTAGCATGAAACACTTCAATAGGAGCAGTAGCATTAGTAGTCAGAGTTGTTAGTTTAGATGTTTTTTTTTTTGGGGGGGGAGAAGAAAAGAGTAGAAGGAGATAGGTCAGTTCAGGTAGGTCAGTTCAGGTAGGGTCTAGGTGTAGTCGGAAAAGATGGGTTTTTAGTATCCTGCGGAAGATGGGTAGCGATTCAGCTGTCTTGACTGAATCTATGGCGCAATGAATCTAGGGCCTTCCCTTTCGTTCTTGTCATACAAAGTTACGATTCAATGCATCCTTGGTTGGCTTGTAAACTTTTATTGACAAATACCCAATGTTGCATTTGACATGGTAATATCGCTGTTCAAGGGTTTTTGCACCCTGTGAATGTTTACAGTTAAACCTTTCCCAAACCAAACCAATCTCCAAATGTGTTAATGGTCTTTTGTCCTAAACAGAAAGCTGCTTATTTAGTGCTCAACAATGGGATCTTTCTACAATGTCATGGGTATATTTTGCTCTAAAAACTGTACTGTATGAATGGCTTTTTGTTTTTACTGCAAATGGAGATGTCAGTTCCTTCCTCCCTGGGGTGAGTTTTCCTTGGCCTGCAGAGATGTTACCGGCTGTGCTTTGGATTAGCCCTGCATTTTTGAAATCCCATAAAGGCTCTACCCTATCAATTACCGGTACTTCATTTCTGAGCCAGGATAAAGTTAGCCTTCAAGTTCACTGATGGCTGTACATAGTGTGTACTTTATAGTCTTTACAGTTATATGAACCTAAATAATTTGGGATTTAGTTATCCTAACCCCAATTTACCAACTAAATGTTATTGCAGCCAAGTTACACAATCTTTAACTAAAAAAGTAAGTTCTACATACGTTTAATTAACCACAGATGCTTTATTGTTGAAGTCTTAATGTTAAATTTGCTGAGTCATTACGTAATAAACCCACACATGTTTACTAAGGTGCGCACTCTGGAGACAGACAAATGCTGAGACCTTGCGGTCCGTAGTAAGACATTGAAGATATAACACATAGAACTTGAATCGGATAGAAAAGCCATTCCATGGCTTACCATGATAATTCGGCTGGTAAAAGATAACATTATGATTATGGAAGGATTAATGAATCTGTGCTCTCTGTCTCTTAATGTTAACAGTAAGCTAACATTAGCTATGTCTAGGTTAACAAAGCAGACGTTCGCCTACTAGTGATAGCTGTTATTCTAATTAGGCTACATGAAGTAAGTTAGTAAGTACAATTTGATTTATATAGCACTCAAAACATGGAGTTACAAAGTACTTCACATAAAGAATGCCTATATACAGTACATACTCAAAAACATACACATACAAAACATACACACATAACAGGTAATAACAAGCAATGAATCAAATAAATTGTAAGAAAGCAGACCTATAAAAGTGTATATTTAAAAGTCCTTTAAAACATTCAACAGACGCTGCCGATCTAATGGCTGATGGGAGGCGGTTCCAGAGGATGGGAGCTAAGACTGCAAAGGCACGGTCACCTCTATTTTTTTATCTTGAAAACGGGACAGCCAAAAGTCCTTGATCAGTGGACCTAAGACGTCTCACTGGGGTGTAATGGGCAATTCAGTGATGTAGTTAGGTGCTAAACCATGGAATGCCTTGCCAGGAGAGATATGAGACCTGCACCTGGTCTTAGTCAATAGCCTCGCAGCTGCATTCTAGACCAGTTGCAGCCGTGCTCTGGCCTGTTGGCTTAGACAGGAAAACAGTGAATTGCAATAATCTAAGCGTGACGTCATGAAAGCATGAATTATTCACTCCATATCCTTTTCTGACAAAGATTATTTTATTTTAATTGAAAGAAACAGGTTTGTACAAATTTTTTGACATGTAGATCAAACTTCAATTGCAGATCAAAAGAACACAGGTTCTTAGTGGCAGTCTTGATATTGGGTGTCAGTGGACCAAGATAGTGATGAATTGTATTAGCAGTATGATCAGGGCCAATAATCAGGACCCCCTCAGAATGGATGGCAAGGGTGCCCTAGTAGCTACAGTGTAAGCTAGAGTTGAAACCAGACAACCTGGTCTGCAATCTTCTGCCCTGCTGAAATGTCCTTATATTGATATTGAATCCTTACCAGCTTCAGGGGTGCTGTACTGTTAGTTGCTGTAGCTGACCCTGACCTCTGACCTCCTTGTAGAGGGGGACATGGGAGAGGAGATGTTCCCCATCAGAGATCAGTAAAGTATCAGATTATTCTACGAATCCGAAGTAATTATGTACAAAACAAAAAAGCCCTACTATGGATACTTGGCAAATGCAAGTCCCTGTGTCTCTGCTGTGGAATAGCTATCTAAATAAAGGACAGCTGTGCCTGCCCTAGTGCTAGCCAAGGGCTTGAAACGGGAAGCTTCCCAGCACTCTGAGCCTGCTGAGAGGACGGCTGTAATGTTGGTTTGAGATCCCCCTGTGGAGAAACGGTACAGAATATGTAAAAAGAAATGTGGTAGAATATTGAATCAAGATCAAGCCACCTTCTTACAGATGCTTAGCTGCACTACTTCTCCGATGGGGTCGTAGTCAAGCAAAAAAACACTGAGCTCAAATGGTTTCCAAAGTCACATAAAACAGGTAATTTACTATAAATCTGTTTTTAATCTTTAATTATCCAGGGAAATTCCACTCTCATTTTTAGAGAGAAATCAAATGAAAAAAGTACAATTTGAGAATTTTAACAAAGGTTTTTCCCCCTAAAATTAGGGAAACAGTATCACACCTCACCTCAGTTGAGGGAAACTGTCTAAACAGAAATTATGTAAATTCCTCTCTCACAGGAGCTGTAGTGGCTGAAGAGACACAGTGTGAGAGCTGGTCAGGTTAATCTTCAATGTGCTTGACTGCAAGCATTGAGATGTTGAAGAGAACAGCCCCTTCCATCCGTGATTTTCCTCACAGGCCTACAAAAGTTTCTCTAGGGCTCACAGAGCTTCTTCTTCTGCGTAAGATCTTCATTCCATTCCCCCGGGGAGAGGGGGGGGGGGGGAGTGGGGGGGG
>OMOT01043562.1:4979-17107 GCA_900312575.1 Acanthochaenus luetkenii | reverse complement strand
TGTTCTGTTCTGTGGTGTTCTGTTCTGTGCTGTTCTGTGCTGTTCTGTGCTGTTCTGTTCTGTGCTGTTCTGTTCTGTTCTGTTCTGTTCTGTGCTGTTCTGTTCTGTTCTGTGCTGTGCTGTTCTGTTCTGTTCTGTGCTGTTCTGTGCTATTCTGTTCTGTGCTGTTCTGTGCTGTTCTGTTCTGTGCTGTTCTGTGCTGTTCTGTGCGTTTCTGTTCTGTGCTGTTCTGTGCTGTGTTGTTCTGTTCTGTTCTGTTCTGTGCTGTTCTGTTCTGTGCTGTTCTGTGCTGTTCTGTTCTGTGCTGTTCTGTTCTGTGCTGTTCTGTTCTGTGCTGTGCTGTTCTGTGCTGTTCTGTTCTGTGCTGTTCTGTTCTGTTCTGTGCTGTTCTGTTCTGTGCTGTTCTGTTCTGTGCTGTTCTGTTCTGTTCTGTTCTGTGCTGTTCTGTTCTGTGCTGTTCTGTGCTGTTCTGTTCTGTGCTGTTCTGTGCTGTTCTGTGCTGTTTCTGTTCTGTGTTGTTCTGTTCTGTGCTGTTCTGTTCTCTGCTGTGCTGTGCTGTTCTGTGTTGTTCTCTGCTGTTCTGTTCTGTTCTCTGCTGTTCTGTTCTCTGCTGTTCTGTTCTCTGCTGTTCTGTTCTGTGTTGTTCTGTTCTGTGTTGTTCTGTTCTGTGCTGTTCTGTTCTGTTCTCTGCTGTTCTCTGCTGTTCTGTTCTGTGCTGTTCTGTGGGTTTTACCGGAAAGCGTTTGTGTGTCTTGCTGCCTAACGTTGAAGCTGTACTATGTGGCCGGCGACCGGCACAAACTGTATTATTTGTGTTGTTCACGATCGATTGCCTTTTACTTCCGGCAGAATGCTCCGGGTCCTAACGCTGATTCTGCCTTAAAACGAGTCAATTTCACTTACTGATATCACAGCAAAACTGTAAACTAGATATAATATCCTCAGTGATTATTATAGTGATACCACTGGATATATATATTAAAAACAAAACAAAACATAAAGTAGGAAAATGTCTCTATAAAGTCAATATTGTATACCTTGAGGAATATAACAGGGATGTTAGAGTGATATTCGGGCTGTAGGTCTTCCTTCCATTCAAGAGTTCTTAAACAACATGACCAGTCACGAGGTAGTTCACAGTATAACAAAACAAACACACACCTCGGTGTTGTTACAATACACGTAATGTATTTTTAATGTAACCTTTATTTAAGCAGACAAGTCAATAAAGAACACATCCTTGTTTACAATGAAGTCCTGGTAAAGGGGGAAATGCCTCTCGATGGGGAGAATACATGCATAAACAAATACAATGAAGTAGTTGTAGTAATACTAATGATAAAAGTTCTACCAAAAGGGAAACAGTGTTCGCTATTAGTTTCTTGCAAAATGATTCAGAAAATATTGCACACAAAAGAAAACCCCCAGCAGGGTCGTTATTGGGCTACCGGTGTCCCTGCTGAGTGAGGGGTCAGAGCCCTCACCACATCATCAGTGACAGGCGGAGAGCGAGGGTTTGCTTTGCCTCTCTCTGATGTGTGAAGGGTTGTCGTGGAGACTCACTCCCCACGGCAACAGAGGGAAAGGGAGGAAACACAGCAAAATGAACCAAAATGAATGTTTGTCCCATTGTGGTTTTCCTATACGTCCGTATCTTACAACGCTGATGCTGCACTGGATCCATGTGCTTGGCTCCTTCTCTCTCTCTCTCTCTCTCTCTCTCTCTCCCTCCTCTCCCTCCTCCTCCTCCTCCTCCTCCTCTCACTTTCCCCATGGGTCGTACACCTTCCTTGGCTCTCTCTCTATTTAAACCCTGCTGCCCCAGGCGCTGATTGGCCATGCCTGCTCCCTCTAATCACCTCAGCTGCTTTTGATCTGGCGCTGATTGCGGCAGACGTCCGTATCTGGGCTCTAGCGCCCCTGCAGGAAACGTCATGCACCGCCCCTCCTTCACCTTTCCCCTCCTAAACTCCCTCTGTCTGCCACAATATCCTTTTTGTGTTACTACTTTTATGTTAACTGGTAAAAATGGTTATAGTTGTAGTTTTCAGCTACAACTTACTATAGATAATTACACTTAGTTGATTTGGAGATAAATCTAACTTCGCTGAATGCTAACATTAGCTAATGTTATGGATTAACATCACTCCAACTGCTGTGGTCTCTGTTCATCTCTCCACCATATCCAAGGATCATTTGTGTATATAAAAATGTTCTGTCCAAAGACAAGTTGAGTTTCCCTCTGTTTCCATCTGCTGTTTTCAGGGTAGGGTTTCCCACCCCAAATATGACATACATAAATCAAATATGGTTGCCAGGCGAGTAAAGTGAATAGTTAAATGTTTACACATGTTTACAGCCAAAATGTTTAGGCCTAGAAAAAGGACAGACCCATAGTATGGCCAAACTGAACAAACTCTGTCTATTAATGGCTCTGAATACACCACCATGAGTTGAACTTATTCCATCACATCACCAGTTGGCTATCTGGGAAAGCAAATAATATACATCTGTAATCAAATGACAGTTACAGTTTATATGGTATGTTAATATTTGTTGCAAGTAATTATATTTATAAAATATTATTGCAATGTAGGCTGATAAGAATACGAGGGTGGTATTTGCATGGTAGACTAATATGATATAAATAATTTGTTTACATTAATTTATTTGTGTAATCTAGTGTCACACACATTCTTTATCAAAGAACCAGGACTATGTCAATTATTAATTGAAATATTTTGGATTACTTTGAGTGTATACTTTAATCTGCATGGAGCTTTCTTGATTGATTTGGGTCCATGTAGTTTCATAAGCCCAAAGCCTGGCTTTCCAAGGTGATCACAGTGTGCAAGTTAGTCTGGCTTACAAGACTAGGGTTCATGTCGTTCCACTTTGTACAATACAATACAATATACTTTATTGTCTCTGTGGGGAAATGTGTCTTGGACTCAAATGTTGCACACATATTACTGCCTCCATAATAAAAACAAACAACATATAACAGAGCAGCACATACTATAGCAAATCAACACAAATTACACAAATTGCACATATTACACACTCTACATATTGCACATATCAACCAGTGATAAGAACACCATTAAGCTATTGCACAACCCCTACAGCCTCAAGCAACATTATTTAAAGGTAGGCAGAAATTAGTTTTTAAAATGACTGAGTTTGCATTTGGGTACTTTGGGTATATCATCTGCATGAGGGTAAGAGCTCATACTCGGTGTGGAGAATATGAGATGGGTCAGACAATACTCTCTGTGCTTGCTTAAAAACAGACTTCTCATATATGGACTGGAGGGGTGGGGTGGCAGTAGCTCAGGAGGTAGAGTTCCCACCTAGCACCCGCAAGGTTGAAGGTTCGAGTCCAGCTCCTCCCGGGGAAAAATCTGTTTTGTCCTTGAGCAAGATACCCAACCCCAACTTGCTCCTGTTGAGCAGGTTGGCTCCTTGCATGGCTACCTCTGCCAACGGTATGATGATATGTAAGTCGCTTTGGATAAAAGCATCTGCTAAATGCTGTAATATAATGTAAAGAGGGGCTGGTGTTCCTTCCACCCCATAACCTTTATGGCAGTCTGTACCAGATGAGCGAGCTTAGATTTCAACTGTACAGTGAGATTGCCATACCATGCTGACATCCCATACCTAACCATGCTCTCTAATATGCACCCCGAGTCTGAGAAGCTGCTGGCCAAAACCAAACTGTACTATCTGGCTTCATCACAATATAAACTTTCTGTTGGCTTATTATACCGCTTATTACACGGCTACTTACCAAAGTCATTGATCATTTGACACAAAATATTGATTTGAAATGATTTTATAATGATTTAAAGTAACTGACAAGCTTCTGGCAAAAAAAAAGTCCCAACAGAACTGCAACCATAGCAACATAAAACAGTCAATTATATGAAATAACAGACCTCATAATGTGTTAATTGGCCAATCAGAATTGAGTATTTATCATAGCCGTGTAATAGCACTATTATATTATCAGCTAGTGTTAAATTATTATTTCTGATTGGTGAACCTGACTAGACAAGTGTTAAATTGACTCTGATTGGTGGAGCTGGCTACAGGCTAGTATTATGTTACTTCTGATTGTTGGAGATTGAAAATTGGAGATTGAAAGCTATGCAAAAGAATCGCCTGATAGATCCAATGCTCATCTAGTCCTTAACCCCCCTCCTAATCAGAAAATATCCTGGGACACGCCTCTAGCTCACATGCATGAATCAATCACTCATAGGGTTTGTGTAAACAGAAAATTGTAGTGTTTTATAAACGCCATGTTGAAAACATTGGTAGTAGGCTATAGTAACTTTAACCGAAAAATCCATGTTCTCTTTCCTACATCTAGATTACTGCACTAGTGTTTACAAATCTCGTCTTGGTTGCAAATGCTCCCATAATGTAATCTGTGCGACCTCTAAATATAATTGGGAGCATTTGTGCGAGTGCAAATCATTGTTCTGCCGCAACATTATTTTTTAAAAATTTTCCCCAGTCAAACATCCCTTTCTCTGTACATTCGCTAGTTAGTACACTCTTGGCCGGATATACATGTGTAAAAATCTGTGCAAACTCATAGCATGCACAAATAAATGTACAAACGGATCTACTGACAGTGCGCACTGAGGACTGCGTCTTTCAAATGTGCAAAATAACACGCCTTATCCAGTTAGTACTTTTGCCTCAATTATCAATATGCAAAATGGGGCAATTGGGGCAAAATTGTATTTTTGCAAAACACTGGAGGAGAAAATGCAAATAGATTAATGTAGCACACGCGCTGTGATTTATCAAACCTGAATGCAATTTTGTTGATGGAGACTGCATTTAATACGTTTCAAAGGAAGTTGCCAACGCCCTGCATGCGTAATTGTGCACAAATGGCTGCACAAGAAGAAGGAGACATAGAAACAATGAACGAAGAAGTATCGCCTATCCAGCATTGCCATTGTGGAGCTGTTAGAGGAACTAAGGGAGGTTTTGGAGCCAGACACAAGAAGGAGTCACGCATATTCCGATTTTTTTGCTGTACCTCATCCAAATGTTAATTTGCCTCTTCCAGTAACACCTCTAATTCTATAGGCTCAAATTTCATTTTGCCTTTGCGGTTCTGTTGCCCGTCCAAACTCTCCATGGTGCAAACCATTAAACACGCAAAACTATCATTTAGATACCACTGTTTCCACCACGTTTGCATCTGTTGTCATTTATGCATTAATTGTTAGTAAATCACCCGCAACACGCCCATCAACCAAATACTCAAACTTTTAGAATGCACATGCAAATTAGTGCTTAGTAGATCCGGCCCTCTATGTGCCTTGCGAGACGTCTCTTTTATTGGGCTTGAACACCAGGTGATATATAGGGTGTCAGCAATAAAGGTTGGAACATTGCATGTAGTTTAGGGGTGTGTGTAGTGAATAATAGTAGTTATTGTAGCATCCTAGGCAGTCTAGATGCAGGAAAGATAACTCAGACGAGGTGGGAAGTCTGCATGGGTTTGTTTATTGAATTAAGGCACCATATAGTTCAGTTTACATTCCCATGTGATCTCTCATATCTGTTACCATTGAACAAATAGTAACATTGGCAATTCTAAGAGTAAATCTAAACATTTTTATAAGGGTTCTCAGGAATGGAGGTTCCAAGCTTACTGGACATCTTTGTGGTAGATAGTTAAAGGGGTACTCCGTATTTATAAGACGTCATCGCACCAGTTTTGGGGCACATCCATTCATGACAGGGGTGTTTTTGGTCTATTACGAAGCTTACACATATTTAAGTGTCAGGTAGATGCTGAATTGGAATAACTGTAATTTGTGTGAATATGAAGTGTATAATGAAGTGCTGAATAATATTGTGGCTGCTGTAGATTTCTTTTATATGTATTACTTACATAATTGGTCAAATTATTATGGTTGAGTCTGTGGGGAGAGGCTATCTGGAGTAACGCCTATTTAAACCTGCTCTACCATTCATTGGGAAGTTTTCCCCTTCTTGGGAGTTAAAGGGAATTCAGTCTGTGTGCCTTCTGTCAGAGACTGGCATCATCATGTCAGCCATTTATTTTATTTTTATTTTGTAAGTTAAGTCTATTGTCCTGTCTGTCTATATGCTTTGCTGCAGTTACAAATGTAAGTAAGTAAAGTAAGTAAAAATGATTTATATAGCACCTTTTAAGAGTGAGCATCACAAAGTGCTTCACAACAAAAAACTACAAAAACAATTTGAAATATAAAATAATAATAACAAAGCAAAATAAGTAAATATAAAAACACAAAGACACAGAATACAAAAGACAAAGACAAATCAATGAATGGCCTGTCTGTATAAGAAGGTTTTTAGACGTAGTTTAAAACAGTCCACTGAGGTTGCCAATCTAATGTCCAGAGGAAGGCTATTCCATAGCCTCGGAGCCACAGTGGCAAAAGCCCGGTCAACCCTGGTCTTGAATTTTGACAGAGGGATGGCCAGTAGTCCTTGGTCAGAGATTCCTGCCAGTACAATGAGGGACAGGAGTTCGCTAATATAAAGAGGGGCTTGTTCATGAAGTGCTTTGAAGGAATCAGCATTATTTTGAAGTCGATCCTGAATTTCACAGGTAGCCAGTGAAGTGAGGCCAGTATGGGCGTGATATGAGCTGGATCTGCACAAGAGTAGCAGCATTCTGGACTAGTTGTAGTTTCCCCAAAGCTGATTTGTTCTGGCACAAGAAAAGAGATTTACATTAATCCAGCTTGGAAGAAACAAAAGCATGTATAATCATTTCAAGTTCATGATGAGATACAATAGACTTTCATTTTTAAATATTTTTAGGCTGGAAAAAACAAGAACGAGTCAGCATCTTGACATGCTGATCAAGGTTCATGTGCTGATCAAAAATAACTCTTAAATACCTCAAACTTGATTTTACATAAGTTGACCGAGGGCCTAAATAGCTCTTACAAGAACTTGATGAAGAGCCTGATCTCTTATTGGCCTCAAGGACCGGTACCCGTATGACATTTGGTGGGCCTACCATGTGTTTTTATGGCTACTTTCAGCGTGTTATTTAACATGTAAACCGTACTGTTATATTGTCGTTTTTTATCAATAAAATATATTACATATATTGTTGGTGCTCCTAAATTTGCTACTAAAAGAGCCCTGATTGTATGCTATGTGGTTTCTAGGTTACACTATAGGTATTAGCCGAACTGCATTCCGGCATGGTTAATGTTTCAAGGGGGACAGTAAACAATTACGGTAATTTCCACATCCACCTTGCCGAATTCCGTATCTGGTCAAGGCCTTTTGTCGCCTAGTTATGCCTAACTAGGTGGAGCTAGCTACAGGCTAGTGTTGCATTACTTCTGATTGGTGGAGCTGACAAAAGGCTAGTCTTACATTGCTCGTGATTGGTAAAGCTGACTGCATGCTTGTGTTACAGTTGTGATTGGTGGGGCTGACTTCAGGCTTTTCACTCAACATACTCAAAATGCTACTGATGTTGCATGGAAAAACTACAGTACACTTCATGGGACCCAGGCATAGCCGGCACCAGGGGGTGCCCTGGAAAGCTTTTAGCCATTCCTTAGCCACCCCTAGAATGTCCATCGAATCGTAATGAAACTGGCACTCAGTAGAGGTAATTGTTGTAACTGCTGCTTATCGAATCACAAAGCAGTATTTCACAATGTCCAATGGTATGTGAAAATGGTAGTTTCTCATCCAATCAGGAGCAACCTATTGTAACTTCAAAGCCTGTGAGTCACTGGCATGGAGGTGTAGCATGCGTCACACTAAAACATGGAAGTAAGGATAATAAAAAGCTTGTGAAGTAGCGGAAGTTTTCCCAGAGGGCCGGGCCGGTCGACCTGTCGGCCGGTGGCGAATCCAGCAACACCGATATAAAAATATTTAAAAGTCCCATGTTGTTTAGTAGTTCTGCGGCAGACTGGCTGGCTCCATAAAGGTGTGTGTGTGTTAATCACATCTCATGAGTCCATCTTTCTCCCCCTGCCAACTTTACTTTGTAAATTGGTATTTGTACATTCTACTGATTCGACTGATTTTGTTGTGCATACATTTGCAGTTTTATTATCCCAGTCCACCACTGAGTATGCAATATCAGTCATTATTGCTGCAGTACGTGTACTACAATATTAGTTTATTCCTCTAGCCACCCTTCCAAATTACTAAGCCACCCCATAGGCATTACAGTCAAAAATTAATGGAGCGACTACTGGACCCAGAGGCTAACCGAACATTTTGCTACTGTTGTCATATGGGGATACACCAGAATTAGGTCACCATTGATTTTGGGCCCTGACCTATAGTTTGAGGAACAAGGTCTTATGGCCTAAGAATAATATTTATAAGCGCTATGGAGCCACGTTTTACCTTGCTGTCTTGGCTTCAAATTCCACCATAACCCTCTATCCTGTGTCTGCCATGTGTTCCCCTGAATTCAACTGTTTCAATGAACTCCAAAGCATCAACTTTGTCCTTCGGTTAGCTCTGATGAGCAGGCAGGTGGTCGATGAACCTTGAAGACTTCCACCTCAGAAATGTTGTTGCTTTGCTTTTAGCTTTTAATCTTTTGGTTGTGAATGATTAATTTAAGTTACAGTGCAATAATGTGACCTGTCAGTGGAAACTCTAGCAGGCCATACACAATCTGGCTGATTAATACATCGTTTTCAGGAAGTGATTCATAAATATTAGATTACATTAGATTCACTTGATTGTCATTACACAGTACAAGCACAATGCAACAAAATTAGGTGTGTCTAACCAGAGTGCAAAATCGCAATTTTATGTATATATACAATATGATTATATAATATTGTAAAAAATATATACTGTAGATGTTCAGGAAGTGTTTGAAGCCTATGCTGATATACAGAAGCATTTACTTCATAAAGATCTGTGCTTTGATTAAGTGTTACAATGTGATACAATTACAAGTACAGCTACAATTACAGGTCAAAACAAAGTGACTGCCCTGGGGGACTGCATCATTGGTGGAGGACGACATGTTTACATTTGTATTATTAGCATTATTATGAGTAGTAGTAGTAGTAGTAAGTAGTTGTAGCAGAAGCAGTAGTAGCAGTAGTAACTAGTAGTCATGAGTATTCGTGCTAGTAGTAGTAGTAGTAATAGAAGTAGAAGCAATAGTAGTAGTAGTACTACTACTAGTAAGTACTAGTAATATAAATAGTAATTATCCTAGTTGTAAAATAAGTAGCTAAGTTAGTAGTAATTGTATAGCAGGATTACTATAGTGTAGCAATAATAGTAATAGTGGTAGTAGTCGTAGCACACACACACACACACCTGCAGGGGGAGACACTGCCCTTCTCCTCTGCTGACTTCCCGGTTGTTGGAAATTCAAAACACAACCGCCTGTTAATCTCCCGTCCTGCACCACGCCTGGAACAGCCTCTGACGGTTATTTTAATTAAACATATAAAATAAATAAAAATCACAGGAGCGATATTATACGAAACAAACCACCAATATCGATTAGGCTGACAACCATGCACATTTCGCAATAGGTGAAATAATGCTGTGTGTGTATTTGCATTTCTATTTATTTTCTGTGTGTCTGTGACGGCTGAGAGCCGCTGTGTAGAGCAGTTGGCGCCACTTTCAAACCCTCCTCTGACAGAACGAGAGCCCGGCTTCGAATACATTATACACACCACTTTATTTCACTTTGTTTTAATTTCGTTTAGAGGAGGAATATTTTGACGATTTTTTCATTTAGGACATTTTTCCCGCAAAGGTAAGCATTTTGATCATTAAATATTTTAGACATTTGTATTATATTTTAGTTCAGATATGGTATGTTTATTTGAGTTGTTTTTCCTATATAGATATAGTTCAGGGATTTAACAACAGTATTTTGTTATAACGCTGTCTCGGGTAAAAGTGTTTTAGCTGCTTCAGCCTAAATGTATTAGGTTATATAGTAACCATAGTATAACCTGCTGCTTGGCAATAGGTGCTACTCTTTGAAACTAAGGCTGGTTTTTCGTTAACAACAGGCAGCTGCTAGTTTTCCTTTTTCCGCGTCAGGCGGGTCGGTTGAATAAGTTGTAGCCTATTTCTCTGAATAACATTGGAGGAATTGTTTTATATTTCACTACAAAAAAGCTTTAGGAGATAACGAAGTAAGCGGTCACTCCCCCAGTTCCTGCCCCCTCCCCGAACACCCAGCCCACACCGTCTCACTGAATACGCTGCAGAATTGGACTAACGTTAACTGTATTAAAACGAGCCATGAACAATTAAGTTAGAGACTCAAACCGAAGAAAAATTATTACATCTAAGTTAAGAAAATATTAAGTTCGACGAAGTTCGTCGGTGTCTGTTCAGTTGAAACCTCTGAGTCTGCAGTTTTCCTGGAGCCAGACCATCTTCATCACGTTAGCAGACTGAAGAGGCAGTCTGATCTAACCCTAACGGCGTTCACCGTCATGTCCATATTAAATTAGAGAATGTAACGTCGTTAAATAAGCCGAGAGCAGTTGAAACCCCGATGTCAATATTACGTTTTTATAATCACCACCACATTCTAAGTATGACTTCAGGGTTAGAGTTGCCGTGCCGTACATTTTCAATAGTTGGTGAAGACAGGCCAGTTCATAAATTAGTTTTAAAAAGCAGAGAGCTTCAGTCATGAACATATACAATATATAGAGCTATGTGTAAAAGCTGGAGTGGGTTTTATCTAGGTCAGTGGTTCTCAGAGTTTCCCCGGCAAAATGAGGAATAGTTTAATTTCATAATAACTTCATTCACTAGAAATATAACCTATTATAATGTGTTAAAAAATGACTATTTAGACCATGGGTTTCACTCTCATCACTTTTATCTACAATTTAATACTTAATCAACAACTAAAATCCCATATGGGATTAAATCTGTCAAAGGGAGTTTCTTGTTTCTTACATCAAATATGCAGCCATATCATATCCTCAATATTAGCCAAATTGCTGCACTACCAGCAACTCAAGCTTACATTTCAGATAAGTTATATATAATGTCCCCTGTCTACTTACTTCTTTTTTTTAAATTGTGAGTTGTAGTGCCTGGTCTTGTTGATTTTACCCTGATTTGAATTATCTAGAGGTGTATAATTAAGGTGTAACTCAACTAGTCAACTGAAGCTTGATTGTGTCGCCTATTTCTGAGGATAACCTCATATAGATGTTATTTGGAGGTAAATACAATTAAATATTGCTATAAACAGGTGCTTACACAAAGTGAAATTGAGTATATTCATGATTCTATTTTATTGTATTCTAATTTCATACATTACATCATATGCCAAAGGGGTGATAAGGACTAGCCTATAAAATGTATTAACAACAAAAGGATTAGGATGTTGTTCCAGTGCACCGTAAAATAAAATAAAACCCACCATGTGATTCTGCAGTGACTATTCAGTAGTTAAAGCAGTATTGTGAAGGATCTGTTGTAACAGTGTTGCAGCAGACAGAATGTATGAACTATATTGACAGTCAGCACACATACTGCTTTCTGGGGTGTGATGCTAAAACGATTTCTGTGTCACATTGTTCTGTAAAGTAGCACCTCTGATGTTTTCATGTCAAATAGAGCTATTTGATCAGATATTAGTCCCATACAGGAAGATTTAGTTGTTGATTAAGCATTGAATTGTACAACTGTCTACACTGTACATGGTGAGAATGATTTCCATAGTCATTCCTATACATTGTCTAATTGTGATACTTTCTAGTGAATTAAATTAGAGATAAATGAAACTATTCCTTATTTTGCTGGGGACCCTCTGGAACCCCCTCAAAGATCCTTGGGTGTCCCTGGATCCCAGTTTAGTAACTAGTGTTGTGAAGGAGCTGAAGTGTCTAGCTGGAGTCAGTCTGTCTGCATGAGCCGGTTCAAGACAGGACCTAAACACTCTCAGAGCAGGGTCTTGGTCTTTGTTTCATATTGTGGCGCACTGTGATGTGTGAGTGTGTGTGTGTGTGTGTGTGTGTGTGTGTGTGTGTGTGTGTGTGTGTGTGTGTGTGTGTGTGTGTGTGTGTGTGTGTGTGTGCATGTGTGTGTGTGTGTGTGTGCGTGTG
>OMOT01043553.1:12832-23859 GCA_900312575.1 Acanthochaenus luetkenii | reverse complement strand
TGTGTGAGTCACCATGTAGACCGAGTGTAATCGCCGTCTCTTTGCTCTATGCTAGACAGTGCCAGATAGTTAATCATTATGGACTGTAATGTACAGTATATGTGTGCGTGTGTGTGTGTGTGTGTGTGTCTGGGGTCTCTGTATGAGTGTGTGCTGTATAAGTGCGCACAAAGAGACAGTTGTGTCACGGAGAGAGGTCTATCTCTGCTCTGGGATTGTTTAGTGTTTTCCCTGTCTTTATCCCGGGTAAAGAAAACAGCACTCTCACATGTCACTTCTCATTTCCATAAGTGGGCTGGGAAGCAAGGCCGCTGAGGAGCGCCCGGCCAGACTGGCAACAATGCCGGCATTCACCCTCTGAGGTCTCCTGCTCTCGGAACGCAGAGCGGAAAGGACTAGAAACGCTGAGATGTGTGTCGACGTTTATGATTACACATGATGGGAGGAAGACGTCGTATTTAAGAGGGCCGTGAGATTAGAATCTGGGAATGCCTCAGATGTGGCTTTAGGAGCTGTGTGTGTTTTCACGTTCACAACTCAACAGGCCGCAGGGGTGGTGTAACCGGGACTGGATTGCATTTTGTGCACACATCCACACATATATGCTCTTCAATGCGCATGCACGTGTGTGTGTGTGCGCCCAGAAGCACAAACTCATATACAGACACAAAGATGCAGGCAGTTGTACTTTACACACACACACATACACGCGCACACACATGTACACATTAAAACGATCTACTATAGTATCAAATACATACATACAGAGATTAAATGCACTAAAACAAACGCACACACAGACGAAACAGTAACATATGCACACAAAATGTTACAAAAGCACGCAAACACACACACATAAAGCATGCACACACACACACAATAAGTAATAGTGAGCCGGTCCAACACCACCAGTGCGCTCCACTTGTCCTCATGTTTTAGAGTGTAGTGCTCCATCTTCTTTTGCACTGCTCCCAAAACACTGAGGCCTAATCCATCAAGTGAAAGATGTATTGCTTTTAAAGCACATAGCTCTATCTGCAAAACACTAACATGTGTGCTGTCTGCTCTAATCTCATTAGCTGCTCCATTAATCCCCAGCCAGTGTCATTACTTTCTCCTTGCTTTCCACATTCTGATGTAAACAGACAATAGAGAACTATCGTTTTTTAAACCATGCAGATCTATCAAGACTCTTCCTTTGATAACTGTCTCAATCAAGAGCTTCTTGCCATGCTTTTCATCAATACTCAGGCTTTATTCATTGTGTGTGTACGCATGTGTGTACACTTACACCGGCACAACTAAACCCACATAACAAAGTGAATGGTATTTAGATTCCCCTGTGAAGCAAAGCGACTGCGATGTGCACTATCTGACTGAATGCGTGTGTGAAGGCTTCCAGACAAATGAGATCAGAGCAGCCGTGATCCAACCGCTCTAATTGTGTCAGAGAGGAGAGGAGGTCCGCCTGCTGCAGATGGGAAAAGCATGGCATGTCAAATTGCCAATAGCTCATTCCATTGACTGCCGTTCATGGAAAAACTACATCTGATGGGCAGTTCTGGTGAATGACAAGAAAGACGTCACAAACTGTACTGATCACAAGACAAACTAATCTAACAATATCAATCATGCAGTTGGAGATTTTACGACAATAATTTTGGACATGTCATCGAAATTTGTACATGAAGCAACTACTATAGCTCTAAAGTGAAACCAGTGCTATTTGCGGGTCCAGCCAATCTGCTGGTATCCAGTGGCTGGCCGTGCCATGTAGTGGCATAGCTGTATTGATTGGTGCTAGGCAGTGCCAGGCAGGACGCTTGGTTGGCACTGCCAGCTGGATGGCATGGGCCCTGCCGCCTACAGTTTTCCATTCAGTTGCACCTGATGGCACCCCAGTCGTAATGGGAAAACCAATCCTCTGTGTGCATCAACAGAGAGGAGGGAGGGAGAGGCAGGAAGAGAGAACGGAGAGAGAGAGAGCGAGAGAGAGAGAGAGAGAGAGCGAGAAAGGGATGGATGGAGTGTCAAGTTTTTACCGGTGATGGCATTCCGTGACCAAATGCATGATGGGAACGTGTTACGGTGCACTAGTGTCTATTTTCCTAAACAGCGGCAACAGGCGTCCATAGAGCAACCCTTTATTTGAAGAACATTGTGATGCATTACAATCAGATTGTAAGCCCATTAGAAGCACAGATGTTTTTACAATACAATAATCAGACATGCATCAGCAGACAAGTTGCCTGATAAAGTATTCAACCCCTTAAATCTTTTGCACATTACATCATGCTCTGATTATAATAATAATCATGCACTCACAATGTGCTTACAATGCACTTACGATGCCTTATAATGTCGTATGAGCACCACTTCAAATAAAACGTTACCAAAACAAATACACGAGAAAGACAAGAGAAAGAGGGACAAGTGGGCCTGATGGTAAAAACAGAGGAAAGAAATGATTTAGAGTGTGAGAAAGAGAGAGTGAGAACGAGGGAGACTGCATGCTAATAGGAGGACAGCTAGAGATGAACTGAGTGAGAGAAGTGAACGAGCGATATTCCGACAGCGAAGAGGGCAGGCATTGAGCGAGCCGACAAGTGATCTGTAAAACAGCGGGGCATACGCAGTGAGCATCGCCAGTCTGCAATTTACATCTGCGTCACAGGGCTTCAAGAACATCCAAATGAGAGGAACAGAGCCCGCCACAGCAGCACGTTCTCACATCATACCAATGGTCACCCTGAGCAGTCGCAGTATACCCGTTCCGTGGGCTTTCTAAGTCTTCCTTTACTACTTCAAGTATTTTAAGAGTGGACTTTTATTTTCCAGGATGCTCTGGGATAATGCTGTGGCTTGTGCGCTGCAATGTCCATCTTAACAAGCTATTTAGTCTCAGTTTTACACTCGTATGGTGAAACACTAGTTGGATGCAATAGTTCTACTTGTTTTTCATGCAGTTTAACTTGTTTCAGGAACTTTCTGTCTTCAATGAGGTAAAGTACGGCAGATCACTCCACTAGTATCAAGAAAATTACACTTTAATCCATTGGACACAATTGGAATTATCTCCCCATTGGCAGATTTAAGTTGAACTATTAAGACGGACATTTTTTTGCAGTGGGTGTTTGGGCTTCTCTCTCCTTCCTCCAAGCTCCTGGCTCTTGACTTTCTGGCCGGGGGGGTTGAATTGTGTAACACCAGTGCGATCTGGCATCTCCAGCATTTGTCTACAGTTCTCCTATTAGTCAGTCTGCACTCAAGCCCTTTATCACCACAGGCAAAATACACCAGTATATCTGCTACACCGCCACATACCCAAGTCAGCCCTGACGCAACCCCCTCAACGCTCATCAAATTGAGCCCTTACGAAACCATATCCAAAATAACAAGGCTGGGCTTACTTTTTTTTAATGCGCCCACATGTTTATACCACTGTCCAAACCCAATTATTTTGTTGTCCTGACATTTGAGCTAATAAATCAGTCGGTTTGGGTTTCAGCGAGAGAGCAGGGAGTACAAGAGAAGACGGGGAAGAAGGGGGAGGCTGTACTGGAGGATTGAGTCTTTACGGTTTTGGTGAAATACGGCATGAAGTCACCGTCTGAAAAATGATAGCAATTAATCACAGCTACTGAATACAATCCACTCAAATAATCACAATTAACTTAATGGATGAGTCACTAGAAATGGGGCCTGCATGCTAACTACAGCACAGTCCCCAAACCATCCAGAAGTATAGCATGAGAGAATGAGAGAAAGGCAGAGAGAAAGAGAAGACAGAGAGAAAGAATGAGAGCAACAGAGAGAAAATGAAAGAGAGAAGAGGCGGGAGAGACGCAAGAGGGAAGGAAAATTAGCCCAATATTGTACAGCCCTTGTTATGATGTCAGGTTTAAGAATTTCAGGCTGATTATATGGAATTGAGAGTTAAAGGGCACATCCAAATCAATTTGGTGCGGCAGCGAATGAGGACCCTACACAATTAGAAGGCTTTTTATTGGTGTAATGGCTGTGACTTCACCATGAACATCTGACCTGCTGGCTGCTTCCTTAATGGCCTGTTCATTATGGCCCGTTTCCCTTCAAAGTCACACAAGATGACAATGCCCGCCATGTCCAAGGGCCAGAGGTATATGGGGTAAATGCAGAACCTTAAAATTTACTGTCAAATTAGATTGTCTCGAAAACAGAGTAACTTCATCGCTGTGGGTGACAGAGTAACATGAGTTTTCAGTAAGGACTATTAGTCAAAGGGCTATATAGACATAGCCATTGTAGAAGTCCCACTTTTTCCCTTCCTTTCTTTTTGCCTGCTGAACTATTGCTGCACCATTTCCAAAGGGAACTGTTGGATAAAGACAAAGTTTTGCTCTCTTCTCAGCTGAGGATACGTACATGGTCTTGTAACTAGTCAACTGAGAGATATGTTTAAAAAATATATGAATTATTCAAAGGTCATAAGATGGAAAACATAAAACGTTATGTTCTCAAATACCTCTTTTTGGTTAAGACATCATGGAAGCAAGTTATTTTGACGAGACGCTAGATGAATTTCTCTGTAATTGATGCAATTTAAGAATGTGAACAACATGCACTGATATGTTTGCAGTGAGATTACAAATGCGACCGTCTTGAGGTTTTGGCACTCAAAGCCATGAAATGGAATGCCTCAAGGCCAACCACATTGCTATAAATAACGTATCATTTAAAAGATACTAATTTGGGTCTACAGCCGTGAAAGAAAGATGTGACGTATTAATACAGGATTGATGCAGGACACATGCATGGAGGGGTCATCTACAATAGCTACCATTGTAGTAGAACATGTTTACAAGGCTACAATCCAACACGCATCAATTAACCAAGTGCATAAAGATGGTGGCCTCCTGGACTGACACTGGGTCTTTCTCAATATGCGTTCTTGTGTCCTCCATGACAGGGTTCACGTAATACCTAACGGACTAAATACAATTTCATAACAAAAGAAGGCGAGGACAGAAGACAGATTAAGATCCTGTATGTTTAATTGCCAAGGATGTATGGGATGGCGACTTGTCCGACAAGAACGAATGGGAAGCCCCAAGACTCACTGTGCATCATGTCCAAACAGCACTATAGTCAATAATACAGAGCCAGTTGAATCAGGAGGGAAAATGAGCACTTTGTGTGTGTTGATTGATTGTGCGATGTCAAGCACGCAGTTCATATCAAACTTTAAAGATGTGTTTTCTGTGCTCACGTTCTTGAGAACTTTGTTCCCCTCAAGGCAACTTGGGGAGAGCGTTCTCTACAAGAACACAAGTATCAACTTGGCATTCTTGGATTTGATCATTACTTCCTGTCTTTCAGTCCTCTGGTCCTATTCCACAGTGCACTCCTGCTCAAACTGAAAAGGACAATGTTGACATTTGGATGCTTTACACTGCATGGGTACGGAAAAAGTGATCAAAGTATGTAGACTCCCGCACACTGTCTTCACTTACAAGAGCTTTACTTAATGACACAACGTTTCAGTCATATGACACTCACACGGTATCATGAAAAAAGTGATCACATCATACTGTGACTGTACACCATGCAGGCTCTGACCAGAGGCGTGTGACTGCAGAAAGGACAGTGGGAGATGTAGGTAATGAGTCTGTGCTTTGAGGTAACCACAGCTCCAAGCCTACCAGACCGCAGAGAGGCCAGTGTGTAGCCTCTCCCTCTAATCGTCTAAGGTGCTTCAACTCATGCTTCTCGTTGTGCCCACAATATAAATATAGCACCATCAGACGTGACATTTTGTGACAGAGTTGGCTCACATCCATAATAGCAGTCCTTTGGTAATTATTGTTTTGTTTTCACAAAATCCTACTGTTGTCCAAACCACCGTCAGGTCTCAATTAGAGAGAGAGCCACAAGGCCGCTGTGCCAATTGGGTCCTTCAGGCAGTGGAGGGTCAGCTACCACGCAATGCACTAGGATTAATTTAGCAATAATCTGTAAAATACTACATGCAGATTTAGACTCATTAATACTGTATATTGTTGTGGAATTAGTTACAATAACGCATTCAGTGGTTGTTACTATTATTTTTATGAATGAAAGTTCCAATTATGAGGTTTGTGCATTCATTTGGTGCAAGTTGGGAGTTATCATGACTTGATTTTCTGCTATAAATCCCACCTTGTAAACTGTTAGTTGTGCATCAAAACCTGTGGGGAGGGGACATTATTAAATATGCTGATAGAAAGCAGTTTACATGAGCTGTCACTACAACTCAACTGATATTGATGTATATTGAGAAAAACATAGAAATTATAAATTTTGGCATTAGAGGAGTAATTATAAAATTGACCCCTAGTAGTAACTTTTTTTCACTTTGAGACACACAACAATCACAGTTTGCACCCGTAACCTATAAACTAAAACCAAGCCACTACAGCACAACCAAAATAGATTATACATATTTAACACCTTCAATAATGAGCAATAATACACAATATCACACATTGTAAACATGTCTTTCAGATGTTCTTGCGAGCCAAATCACTTGGACAGAAAAGAATCAAGTCGCATAATAGAATAACAGCCAGATGATTAAGCTGACTGGGGCTGGGTGTAAATCACATTATGGTTTCAGGGATCCGGGGGCCAGAGCAGGAAGTGCCTGCGACAATGTGTGTTGTGAGAGCGAGCGAGAATTCCTCCAAGCCACATTATTACACTCACCAGCTCAACGGAACATGCAAGAGGCAGGAACCCAAAAATGGCTTAGGTGTGTTCCCGTTGCCCTGGGGTGTGGTGAGAGGAGCGCACCGGCCCAGAGCCAAGACGGTGGTCAGGGTGAAAACCGCAAAGTGAAAATAGAGGCAGCCGGGGCCGGGACATGTCCAGAACAGATCAAAGTTGGGCAGGGCCTCAGCACACAACAAAGTGCTATGATGACAGAGGTCTCTGAGAGGCCATCAAGGACTTGACTGGAGTGTTTGTTGTGTTTGTGTGTTGCAGGACACTGAGGACAGTTCAGAGGGATAAAAAGAGCGGCCAGGATACAAGATTAGAGGAATAAAAAAAACAATTACAAAAAACAGAGATGATCACACAACAAGTAGGGGTAAACGGTGTGATAAAAACCAGCAGCTAGTAGGGTTGTTGGGGTTACAGAGGCCCAGTCCAGCTGCCCAGACACGGGAAGGCCTGACTAGCCAACAGGGGCAGGGGAATGCATGGTATGGCAGTCAGCAGACGATGCAGACAGACGCCCAGGATGTCGAGGGGAAGAGCGAAAATGAGAATGCGGGCCAAGATACCACTACTGTACCGTCGGGGCCCGAGGTCGAGACAGACGGGGGCCGGCATTGGGTTGGTTGTTGGTGTCTGAGGCAACGGTCTGAAGAGCGTGGATATGAGAAGCACGTTACAATGAAAAAGCAATACTGACCAGGATAGAAAGGAACCCGTTTGCAGACACCAAACCTAGACTGCCTGAAAATACACAAGGCCAAGTACAGGGTAATTGTGGTTGGTTTTGCTGTGCTTACAACTTAACAGTATTTCTATTTCACCGTCAGTTCCTCTTCTTGGACTTTTTCTCATGCTCCATGTTGTCCGCAAATTAGGCTGGGGCATTTTAAAGGGGAAGTTGTTTACCACATATGGCACATTTTGGGTGTTTCTTTATGTAAATGCGCCAGGTCGTGCACGAGCAGAGCGATATAGATTGTGTGGGATTTATCATTGTTGATTGTGTACAGCTGTGCGTACGCATAGTTGATAAAATACAAATATTCTTGCGCATACTAGAAGTTCTTACGCACAGATTTAGAACTTGCTCTACGCATGCTTTGATAAATGAGGTCCCTGAAGCTAGCTTGTCAATCACTGAGCTACTCGAGAGAACAATGAGGTCCATCAGAACAGAATAAAAGGAAATAAAACACAGCAGCATATCAGCCAGTTCCTATAAAGTTCTGCAAGGCCATTAGCTTGACAGACAAATAAGAAGCAGCAGCCTATTTGAACAAAATAAATGCATAAATAATAATACAAAAATCTAGATTGACAAAATGTACAGAAATCTTACAGTGACATGGACAGAAACCTAACACTTGAATGTCCATTCAAATAATCTTTGAGTCCTGTTTTAGGTGACATTTATTGGATCCTACTGTACAAGCCCCTATTCCCCTTGGTAGGCAAGCACTGCAATGCATTGATGGCAATGTTGGGGAGGCTGTGATCATTCCAGAGATTCATCTGAAGCCTGTGAGCCAGGATCACTGGGAAACTTCAAGTAGACCCGCAAGAGCAGAGAGAGGAGACGAGAGAAGAGTAAAAACAACTCATTTCCATCAAAATAGATTGTCTAACCAGATGGGGATTATTCCAGAACTGGGGCAAGGTGGACACTAGCACCAGAACAACATGGATTTTCGAAGAAATCCGCTGCTCCTCTGTTGTGTAATTCTAAACGGTTTTAAATAATTCTGAATTAAGTTAAGTTAAGTTAAAAATGCTAGAATTCAGTGTGAAATTAACAGTAGAGAGTATATGCGTGTTTGTGCTTTGTTTGGAGGATTCGGCTCTCCAGAGTTGTAATCCTGAGGCCAGTCATGATGGCTATGTTTAATTTCCTGGACAGACGAGGAGCTTTCACCCCTAGTATGATGTTACTGGTTTACCAATGATGAGCATGTGTGAAGGTGCGTGTGTGTGTGTTTATGTGTGCATGCATGTGTGGTTTTGTGTGCATTTCATTAATTATTTACCATCAAAGCTCCTGGGGCCTCATTTATCAAAGCGTGCTTAGAACGAAGAAGTTCTAAATATGTGCATGAGAACTGCCAAGAAAACGTACGCAAACAACAATGATAAATCCCACACATTCTATATCGCTCTGCTCGTGCACGACCTGGTTAATTTACATAGAGAAATGCCCATAACTTGCCATATATTTTAAACAACGCCTCTTTTAAAATGCCCCAGCCTAATAGGCGGACAACATGGAGCATGAGAAAAAGTCCAAGAAGAGGAACATCACCGACAGTGAAATAGAACTAATAGAGCAAAACCAAAATATATTATTTGGCACTTTCACAAGTGGTTTGTCCAAGAAGGATATGGCATGGGGTCAGGTGACACGTGCAGTCAATGTGGTGTCACCTGTCATGAGAACTGTGGGAGAAGCGATAAAGAAATGGTTTGATCTTAAAGTAACGGCTATAAAAATAATCACAGCCCACAAAAGGGACATCAGTGCCACAGAGTGGAAAGGACTCCAAAAATGCGGTCCTTGAAAACAGGCTCCCTGCGCAACGCAACACTGCACGTGCCAAATCTTCAAGCATCATCCCAATCAGAAGGAGCCTTTGATGATAATAATAATAATAATAATAACAACAACAATAGATTTGTGAAGCTAAATGATGATAAATGAGGCATCATTTAGAGGCAGTGGGAGTCGATATTGTAGGCTTTTTGAAAAGGTGGGTTTTGAGTTGGATTTTGAAGGAAGGGAGCGAGTCCGAGTTTCTGATGGGTGAGGGGATGGAGTTCCAGAGGGTTGGGGCAGCGATGGCAAATGCTTGTACTTTATATTTACAGAGTCTAAATCAGCGGTAATCTGTGTCACCTGTCTGTACCTCATCTGTGTGAGCACCGTAGTTGACAATCATTCTATCAATTATGCTGACAAGTGGGAGTTTGTGCGTCTCATATTTAGGAATCGGTTTACCCGTCATTACACTTTTCTACCACAATAGGTTTCCGCATACGCATGGGCGATAAGTGGTTCTCAACCTCTGTGGTTCACAACCCCAAAAACTAATTGACGCCTACTTCTTACCCACTGTTTCAACTGTAAACACTCAGAATGAAATAATTATTGGAAGAAACCTAGATAACACAAATATTCATTTTTATGCAAGAAACATTCATTTATCACAAATATAAAAAACATGAATTATTATGTATTATTACCATTATTATTATAATCATCTCACGACCACCCAAAATCAGCTTGTGACCCTCTGGGAGCTGCCGACCCCCAGGTTGAGAACCACTGTCCACCAGTCTGTAAAAATCCTGAAATCAAATTCACATCCGAGTGTGATGAGGGACTTACGAGAGGCTCCTTGTTTTTAACAAGCCTTATGATCTTCACCGAATCCTCATCATCGTCGATGTTGTCGGGCAGCGGCGGTAGTTCGGGGTCATAACTCTTCTGGGCAACCGTGTCGTGGACCGACAGAAGGCTCTGGAGGGAGGAGAGGGATAGAGGGATGGCGGGAGGAGAGAAACAACAGACAAGTGTTATCACTCAACCCCAAAAGGCCTTTACCTTACCTCATCGAAATTAGTGATATAAAGTATTGCAATACATGCTATTATGAGTTCAATTTGTCATTCTCTCCCTTTGAGCTGGACAAAAGGAGAAAAGGCAGAGACTGCAGGGAGGATGGTTATGAATTGGGGTGTCTGCCTCAACTGCCGTGTGATGGATTTGAAAGCGTTCAGGGCCAGTTCTTCTAGCTACATGCGTTAATTGTCATTAGGCCCATGCACTCCCACCATACATCTCTCTGATTAAAGGCAAGCAGCACCCGCCCCAGACCATCGCTCACCAGGGATTACGGGTGGAGGGGTGGAGGCGCAATCTTTGCCAATGCCGATGGTTTCCAGGGGGAGGTGGTGAACACTCATTGTCTCGCGAGTGGAAAAGTGATGTTCTGCGCCGCTTGGCGGCAGAGTCAAAGTTGAAGTTCTCAGCCCCCTCAGATATTTCACATGTTCACAAGCAGACATAAAAAGAGACAGGATGCAGACAAGAATGATGCCATTGAGACGTTCATTTTTCAAACTTTTTAACGACTCCATGTCCGGACTAAGATGCAGCTGGACGCGTGCTGCTTTTTCCGTGGTTAAGGGGGGGGGAGAGAAAAGTGAGAAAAACATCTTCCACCCCACGTGCCAGACAAAAGGAGAGAGAGAGAGAGAGAGAGAGAGAGAGAGAGAGAGAGAGAGAGTGGAGAGAG
>OMOT01043551.1:0-12675 GCA_900312575.1 Acanthochaenus luetkenii | reverse complement strand
TGGAGAGGGTGAGAGGGGTTCTCCAGGATGGTATTGATCTTCCCCCTCATCCTCCTCTCTGCCACTACCTCCAGACTGTCCAGTTTGACTCCCACAACAGAGCTGGCCTTCTTCACCAGTTTGTTCAGTCTGTTGGCATCCCCTGTTTTGATGCCACCTCCCCATCACGCCACAGCGAAGAAGAGTGCACTGGCTACTACAGACTGGTAGAACATCTGCAGCATCCTGTTACACACATTGAAGGACCTGAGCCTCCTCAGGAAGAACAGTTTGCTCTGTCCTTTCCTGTAGAGGGCCTCAGTGTTGTCCGACCAGTCCAGTTTGTTATTGATCTGCACTCCTAGGAACTTGTATGAGTGCACCATCTCTACCTCCACCCCCACGGGGGTTTGGGGCTTCCTGTTCCTTTGAAAGTCCACCACCAGCTCCTTGGTCTTCTCAGTGTTGAGCTGGAGGTGGTTGTTGTCGGACCATCCTACAAAGTGTTCTATCAGGTCTCTGTATTCCTCCTCGTTGTCCTCCGTAATACAGCTGACAATGGAGGAGTCGTCCGAGAACTTCTGTAGGTGGCACGTTTCGGTGTTGGAGCGGAAGTCTGACAGTACGGTTCCTTGGGGTGCGCCGGTGTTGCTCAGCACCACGTCTGACAGGCAGCCCTGCAGGTGCCCAGGCTAACAACTCCACTCTCACCAGCACTGCCATTAACAGACCATCAGCTTGCATCCACTATACAATCAGGAAATTCATTTCTTTAGTGTCCTTACTTTACTAGCCATTACCTATAATAGAGTGCTTGCGCTCAAACTTGCAAAGTGAATTATTTCATGTTTGAAATATGTGTATTTTTAAATTTTGTGACATATTTTGAACATTAAGGCCACCTAATGTCACGGTATTTCAAGGTTGGCTCAGCCTTGGCGCAGCCACAGGAGGCAGAGGTAGGAGGTTCCAGGTATAAACGGCACGGCAGGAAGACAGACAGGTAATACAAACAGACCAGAACTAGACAGGGGTTAAACTACAGAAGACAGCGGCAATGACTAGGGACAGGGAAACAGGCAAGGTGAACATGCAGAACATCAAAACGGCAAACTCAACAACATAGACAAACGAACCAGCAAAGACAGACAGGGGAACAGAGACTAAATACACTGGGGCTAATGACAGGATAGAACACAGCTGGGGAACCAAGGGGCACGTGGGAAACACACAGGGGCCCTCTGCTGGCCTAAACAGGCAACAACAGAGGGTAGAGAGAGAATTCCAGAAAGTATAAAGGGTACATAAAAAATGTAAATAGTCTGATATCAAAAACACGTTTTTTGAGGAATACCTGGAATATGAAACGATAAAAAAAGAACTTTACAAACTTTATCATTACAAAGATATTACAAGAAAATGAACACACTGGGTCATTTTTATCCACTTATGCATCTAGGGGGTTTCCTTTTACACATTTACTGCATCCAACTCCATGTCTCATGTAAAATACAGTTTCTGGTTGATTGTGGACAGTACTGAAACCTTTGTGTCAACATCAGACATGAATAAATAGTCATTTATTTTCTGTTTAGATGCAATTCCTTAATTTCATTTAATTTCTACATCCCTTGCTCCTTGTTTATTTTTAAGGCCCTGTAAGAGGCAGCAACATTAAGACTGCAATGTATCTCTTTAATTACGCCTCATCCAATGTGGAATAATAGCTCTTATTGTTTTGGTAAAGTATGATAGTGTCGGGACGGGAAACAAGTTCTTTTTGTGGTACAAAAAAATTGATTTCCACAATTATCTTCAGATAATGTAAATAAATGCTGAAAGGGCACACAGCATTGTTGACCTGAAGTTGCAGCTGTTACTTAGTCCCAAACAAAAATAGTGATGCTGATTTATGTAGCCGAATAATAGTTGTGATTATTGAAAGCAAAAGTTTGTATGCCTATTTGATAATTGAAGCTAGACATTACCATTATTGATAAAAGCCATTGTTTGTTGCATGATGGTGGGCAAGGGAGTGATTGGATAAGGGAGGGACAGCCATTTGATTTGAAACAGGCCCCCGTAAATGTAAGGCCATCATGAGTATGTGGCATTAGGGGCTCCATAAACCTCTCTATGTTTGCACGCATCCTCTATGGAGTATGTATGGAGTATGTGACATCATCACATACCATGGGTAGACTATCCCAATTGGTCAACAATGAAGAACATAATGGGTTCTCCAAATCTTGGCCACAACATAATGATCTTGTTCCCATGACTTACTAAGTCGTTGTTGTTCACATGCATTACTAAGTTGTGGCCACCACATAAATATCGTTCCCACGCAAGTTTAAAAAAATAAAAAGCACCATTTAACCTCCATTACATTACATTACAAAGTTCGTTGTATCTTCACCTGTGTGAATCGTTTTCTTCCAACATAAAACTGTTGATGCACATCATTACGCACTGAAAACATGGTGACAGGAATTTCAATATCTCCTGAATAATCTTTTCATATCAGCCTCTGAGGTTCACGAACTAGCCTGGAAGGAGAAAGCACAGTAGTATTGTTTGATATCAGCCTCTGGGGCTATATTTAACAAGCCAGCCTGGAAGGATGATGCTTTAGCATCATAGCAAGCTCACCAAGAAGTGAATGAAAACAAATAAATAAGACGTTGCCAAATATACAAAAAATTGTGTGCAGTATTGCCGTTGCAGTGGCATTAGATAGGGTGTAGTAAGCATTAGCACAGGTGCACGCACACACACACACACACACACAAAACATAGCACAGCACACATCTTCCCATTTCTCCATCTTTACCCACCTGGTTTTTGTCCAGCTCACAGTTCTTGTACTCCTGTTCTCCTTGCTCCTGGAACGTGACGATGACAAAGCCCACAAATATATTCATCATGAAGAAGGCGATGAGGATGAGGTAGATGATAAAGAAGATGGAGATGGCCACGCGGTTGTTGTACACCGGGCCTGTATCCTCTAGGTTGGAATCAATGGCTTTGTACAATAGCCTAGAGGAAGGAATAAAAAGAGACACAGACATGAAGAGAAGTCACACACACACGCAGAAAAATGAACGAATACACACAAACCAAAAAAATTGATTTAGTATTTATTCTATAGATAGTGACTGGAATACATACACAGGGTTTCCCCCAGAAACGTTGTTAGGCCAGGGGGCAAATGCAAGGGAGACCAAACTATGCGAAACTATCCAGCAGCTGACATTTGGGCTCTATAGTTACAGAAATTTTGAATATTCATAGGGCCTTAGATAAATGTTCAAACACTGAATTTGAAAACCAGACCAATAATGCAAAGTTGTTTATTAATTTGTGAAACAAACTGCAAGTTTTATTGCTATATTCAACTCAAATTCAAATCAGGGCAGAAAGGTGCCCTACTTCACCCTTGGTTTTTTTCTCTACTGTCCCGTTGGATCAATGGAGAGGCTGAACTTTTCCAGAGACTCTTGTAAACATTAAACATGATGGATCGTCCGGAGCTTTACGACTTCACAATCCGGAGGTATCACAATCTACACAGAAAACAGTAGGGCTGGAGGCAAATTAGAGATGGATTCTACATTTCTGGTAATTTTGTATCATGGGTTTGTATTGTTTATGATTATTGTCTAATTTAGCTAAATCATGTTGATTCATTTTATTTTATTGGTTTATCTAACAGGGACAGTGCACATTAATAAAAATGCGGCAGTTAGCCAAGAGGCTATTTTTCATCCATAGTCCCTGGACAGATGTTACAAAGTCACCCTAAAAACAGAATACAGAATACAATTACACATTTATAAACATCAATATTACAGACGACAGCTAGTGAAGTGACTGACAGCTGATCATCAGATGATTCCGTGGTTGCCTAGTTTAGCAAAAAAGGCAGTGCAGCATGGCTCGCATTGTTCAGCCTTCAAAACACGTCCTGTGTAATCAGGCCCTAAAACTGCTATCCTATCTGCTACACGTAGCGCAATAAGCATTACTGACACTGACATCGCCGTCCACATACAACATTGCTGACTGTGCTCGCTGAATGAATGAAGTCATGTCAAATATAGTGATGTTAGATGCATTGATGTATTTTTCCTTACATTGTGTAGACCTGGCAGATAGGTTAAGTAGACCAGGTGGGCCAACTGGCCAGTAATACATTGGGGGAAACCCTGCATGCATTCTGCTTACAGTAGCTTTACTGAATGTGAAGCTGTGAATGCTTTAATGTATAGCAACCATCAAATAATTGGCACAGCTTACAGACACAGAACAGATAATGTCTCACTTTGGCCATCCCTCGAAGGTGGAGACGGTGAAGAGAGCCAGCATACCATTGAGAATATTGTCAAAGTTGAGCTCTGAGTTGATCCACTCCCTCTTACGGACCTCCATTTCATGGAGCGCCCCCTCCTGGTACTTTATATACCAACCTCTGAGCCACAGATTGGGAGGGAATGGCATTCAGGTTAGAGCAAGTCAGGGCTGTAGTCAAGACTACCTAAGTCAAGTCCAAGTCAGCTCCAAGAACAGGTCCAGTCGAGTTTGAATCAACACCATGTCCAAAGGGGTCAAGACCAAGTGAAGCCCAAGACCTGAACAAATCAAGTCATATTCAAGACAAAACCAAAATAGGCAATAAACTGTCTTTCCAAATGTAAAATAATTATGCTGAAGGAGTTTGTTATAGATCAACAGAGATGTAGTTATATCTGCAGGAGCTCTGTACAATATCCTTCAACAACCAACTAATTAATGCATAGAAGTTTGAGGACCAGTACATACTACGCACAGGTGTAATCCATTAAATTGTTTGTTGTGCTGGGGAGAAATTAAATGTGCACCAGGTGGAGAAAATATTGTAAACATTTTAGATGTGAGACCAGACTCAAGTACTAAATCCCTGGAAAGCATAGAGGCAAAGAGTATCAAGCTTACTTGCATGTTTCCTCAGTCATTTTGTCAGGATCTGTGCAGGCGTAGAACTTGCCCTGGAAAAACCACACAGGGATACACCTTTGTCAGATGACAAGTGGAGAAAATGTATGTTGGACAATTACCAAATACAGGGCTAATGAACTATATTCTGACACACTTTAACAGGTTTTATTTGTTCTTCCCACCTTGAAGAGTTGAACTCCAATACAGGCAAACATGAAGTCCAGTAGCGTGGTAACCAGGACAATGTTTCCAATGGTCTTGATGGCCACAAACACACACTGGACCACATGCTACACAGACCGAGGGATTACACACAGAATAAGAATAAGGTCAGTATGATGACATCTTTAAAATTGAAACTCTTCAAAGACATCTTACCTTGAGTCCCTTGGCTCTGTTGATGGCCCTGAGGGGCCTGAGTACCCTCAACACCCTGAGAATCTTCACCACTGAGATGGCACTGGATCTAGATAGGACAAATACAACCATAAAGTTTTTATTCTATCTGGAAAAAACACTGTTCTCTACATTTGTTTAAATCCAGGAATCAACAACAGATAAAAAATACAAAATGTTGGTATCGTATCAGACTCAATAGTTTCTGTGATGAGGTACATTTCTAGACACTACTTACTCCATGCCCATCGAGAGGAGGGACACACTGACCACCAGTAGGTCCAAAATGTTGAAAGAGTTCCGACAGAAAGAGCCTTGGTGAAGAATGGCGCCATATGTGGTCATCTGAAAAAGAAGGGATGATACTTGTCATTAGGCTAACTCTAAATACCACAAGTATGTGTACTAAAGAAGTAGTAGCAAAGGTACCTGGTACAGCAAAGGTACCTGGTACAGATTATTACCTTGAGTACAATCTCCGCTGTGAACACCGAAGTGAAGACTATATCAGCATATGCCAACACCTAAAAATGTCAAATTCATTATACTGAATGCTAAAATTAAGAGTGGAAAATTGGCTTTTCAATTTTAAAATGTAACTCAAACTTAAATTCAAAATGGAATGGGGTGGGCAGACATGTGGTCACCTGGTTCCTGAAGGACATGGGGTCAATAGGATCCTCAGCAGCCAGAGAGATGGAGGACAGGAGGATGAAGAGGAGGATGATGTTGGTGAAAGTGGTGGCATTGATAATGCGATGGCAGAGCTTACGGAACCTGGAGAAAGAAATGGTTCAATACCACTTGGGAAGAGTGGAAGTTTCCTACTATAGATAAGATGGATGGACACTTCAAAACTGAGCTGAGCCTTTATTCCCTCAACAATTTGGTGCCGTGACTACAAATCTTCAAAGGTGACTCTTTTCCTCTCTACAAACCGAAGTCAGTAATTTAAGGCCAAAAAACTCATTCTAAAGGTAAGAGATTCATTTTGAAAATCCCAATTTTGTCAATGTATGTTTAGTTGTAAGTCTGTGTTTAGAGTGCTGGATAAGATTGATGCCATCTGAAATGTATGTGTCTAGTGTATATGTTTGAAATAAATTAAATATGAATATGAGATCAAGAGTAAAAGAGTAAAAGTAGACACAGTATAGATTGGGGGTGATTTACAAAGACAGTCCCACATACAATTTTACTCTTCAACCAGAGAAAAAATAGGCGTAATACAGTGTAGACACACTGGGCCGGATCTACTAAAGGTTTGCGTGTGTAAAAACGTGTGCAAACTCATAGCACGCGCAAATAAATGAACAAACTGATCTACTAACAGTGCACACTAGGGACAGCGTCTTTCAAATGTGCAAAATAACACGCCTTATCCAGTTAGTACTTTTGTCTCAATGAATATGCAAGATGGGGTGTTTACACGTTATTTTGCACAATACTGGGAGGAGAAAATGTAAATAGATTAATCTAGCACACGCACTGTAATCTATCAAACCTGAATGCAATTTAGTTGAGATTGCATCTTTATCTAATATGTTACAAGGGAAGGTGCATCTGCATGCGTAAAGAAATCCACATTTAAAAGATGAATGAAATCACTAAACATAATCTAAACATTGTGGCACCTTTGTCTCATTAAAGTGTCCACCGGGTCGTAAATAACTACAGTCTCTCACAGCTATCGATCTCTCTGTCTTTCTGTGGTGCTGCGTCTCCAACTCCTTCCATACGTCACACACCTAAGCATCTCTACTTCCGCCTTTTTAAAGGGGCCCACTCTCCCCCCTGATTGGCCCTGCCTGATCTCCCCGATCTGCTCAGCTGGACCCCATCAGTGCGGACGGCCGTCTCTGGTCTCTAGTGTCCACGTGGGGACCGGCACGTACCGCCCCTCCTTTACCTCTCCTCTCCTAACATCTCTCCGTCTGCCACAACATATTATTACCCAACAAAATACTCAGTCTCAATCATTTCGAATTGTGTTAAGCCCCGCAAAATCATTCTCAAAAACACATTACTGCACTCACAAAACAATCTATTACAGCTCTAACATTTATTGTAGCCTATTTTAACCTTCTAATTTTAATTCTATAGGCTCACATTTTATTTAGTGCTTGCGGTTCTGTTGCCCGTCCAAACTCTCTATGGTGCAAACCATTACACCTGTTGTCATTTACGCACTCATTCTTAGTAAATCACCTGCAAATTCCCATCAACCAACAGATCAGGAACAAACAAAACTTTCTGTCACTGCCCCACTCAGACATTATAGTAATATGGTTGTACATATTCCTTGGAGAATTACAAGCAATTGTTAGTGAATTGGAGGATGAAGGATGTGCGTAAAAAAAAAAAAAGAAGTGAATAGTGGAATGAGACGGTGCTGATTTACGCCAACTCTTTAAATTAGTACTGCCTGCAGATCTGAGAAAGGCAGTCTCAAAGAAGATACGCTTCTCACCCTGATGAATGGGAAGAAGACACTTCCATGTATAAAAATGTAACGCACACCAAGGGTTGTAATTAGATGCTAATCACTGGAAGTAGACTATAAAAGTAGAAAAGAAGTGTCACACACTGGCACGATATGCATTTCTTGTTTTATTGATTGACGTTTCGGCCTTCATGCCTTCTTCAAAATGAACAATGGTAGGATACAGGCACTGGTATGTTATCCAGACCACACCCTAGTAACACATCTGCTGGTGATCAATCAATAAAACAAGAAATGCATATGGAGCCAGAGTGTGTGACACTTCTTTTCTACTTTTAAAGAAAAAACTGTGTGTTATCAGAACAGGTAAGCAAGGCTGTAGACGAATTGGACACACACAAAGTTGATCTCACTCCTCTCACCCAGTGCAAACAGCGAAAGGATGACAGCCAGAACAGGCTTTGGGAGACAGCAACTCAGCATTGTGGTCTCACCGATCAATAAATCAAAGACCTACCTGGCTATTTGCAAAATGTGTATTGCCAAGATCTAATTCCTAAAATAAGAGAAACGGTTATGTTAACAGTGGGATGGACCTCTGAAACTATAGATAAACTGACTGAAATAGCATAACACCACTATGATAATCAATGTAATAGGATGGACAAGCTGAATGAGAGTCTAATGCTTGCACTAATTTCACAGGCAACCCAGGTGGAATCGTACGTGGTGGGATGGCACCGAGGAGCTCCAGGACTCCATGGGCATAACTGTTTCCACACATACTGTCCTCTTCCCTCTGCTCAGCCCAACACCTGGTAACAATGTCTACTTTCATTGGGGTACACCAGGTTACTGGGCTAGAAATTGCCCTGCTGCTGGGCCTCATCAAAATCCTTATCCCCTGCAGACGGCACCACTGTCCCAAGATTACAAACACAGACAACTTCCACATAATGCATAGGGATGTCAGGATAATGACGCCAGTTTAAAAACTAAAATACAAGCACCATTGATTAAATTGGCTAACCCAAATGATGAGCCAACTCTTACAGTTCATGTAAACAATACACACACTTCCTTTGTAGTAGATACTGAAGCTTCTCAGCCTACTATCAATTGTACTAAAAATTCTGAGAAGTAATTTGATTATACTACTGACTGTTATGTGTGTGGACTGATTCCTCACAGTGCTAGTGCAGGTATTCCTACCAAGTCAAAATCAGTGGGGCTCAACAGGACCTCACCTTTAAATGGGTTCAAATTAACCAGAGTAAACAACTGTACAAAACCCTCATGGGATATGTAGGGGCTTCTCTTGTGGTCAAATAAAACACACAATTTCCCCACTGCGTGCTCCCTCCCTCTTCTAGCTCTGTCACACTGTAGTAAATAGTTGTAACTATTGGCACCCAATACATTTAACTGTCCAGTTTGCTCGTGACTACTTTAGTGATGAATATACTTCCCTGACAGATATCATTATAGACTACTCTCACTCCCACCCCTAGGAGGGGTGGGGGATGGGCAATTTATCTTAACAACTGACAGTCACAGTTGATGAGTGTGGTGCATTTAGTATCACATCATTATGTCAGAAAGACCAAAGCCCTCTGGTGCCATGGGGAGAAACAGAAGAAAAGAAAAGGAGGAAAACAGGTAACAGACAGAGTTAATGTGATGAAATAATGTTTATTTCATAGTAGTTATCGTTGGAGCAGATCCAAGCCGTCCTCTCTAAAACTCTGCCTCAAGAAACCAACCTAAATGTTTACTGACAATAGATCTATCTATTTAGCTCTGCTTGTAAAAATGCTTTGCCTTCTCCATTTCCTTTTGTAATTAACAGTTGTAAGCCTTTGCATTTTCATTATTGATTAGTCATATATGTATAGCAAACAGCATGTATAATGTGAGAGAGGTGCTAATTGAGTACATGATTTGTGCATGAATTCTAGGTGTGACACACAATTGTCACATATACTCCTCTTCTCTCTTCAGATGCAGTTCTGAAATATTTAAGCAACCACCTGGGCCACCTGCAGACACCTTCTCCTCAGCACAGCCCAGCGATGCAGCATCAAGTGCTCCTGTCCCTTCCTCCTCAGCACAGCCCAGCGATGCAGCATCAAGTGCTCCTTTCATTTCCTCCTCAGCACAGCCCAGCAATGTAGCATCAATTGTTCTTGTCCCCTCCTCCTCAGCACAGCCCAGAATTATAGGCTGAGATAAACAGGTACTTAGTACTTAGTAGATCGGTGGCAATAATTCAGTCCTTAGCTGAAAGAAACATGGCTTTAGAGGGTAGGGTTTGACCGGTTTCCGGTTTTACCGGTGTCATCTGGTCTGCGATCTGACACATGTTTAATTTTATACACCCTAATTATACCGACATTTGTTGAGATAATACGGCCAAAAAAATATAATATATGGATTAACTTGTATTGCTCGAACATGCAACGTGATAAATATTACATTTTCGTTCATAAACTGAGCACTAGTTGCATTTATGCGCTACATGAGCAGAGTTGGTTAGAAATGAAGGTTGGGATCAAGTTTCACTTACAGCTGATCAGGGGAAGGGGGGAGGGGCAGATGGGAAGCTGTGTTGTCTTTTTCAAAGCCAGAGCAAGCAGTCAGTCTTACAAGGCTAACACCAGCAGCAGTTACCTATAAATAAAACCACTGAGGAGAAAGTTGCTAGATAGACATGTAGATGTGTACAATTTGCTCTTTCTAAAACTTTTCATTACCGACACATTTGACACAATCATATTTAGTTTGATGCAATTGACGTTTTATTAAAATAGTTTTTTTCTATGTAATAGTTTTTATTTTTCAAAAATGTTTAGCCTACCTGTTACACTAGGCTGGAGCCTTATTTTATTTATTTTGATTTCAAGCACGTTCTGTAAGGAACTGATTAACGAGTATACTTTCGGTTTTAGACTACGTTTTTCATGCCTATGCTATGCATATTGATTATAATCAGTTTGTTTTAGTGGCCATGTTGTTTTGAAACTTTGAGTATTGTTGTTGCATTTAACATGGTAAACTTTTTCAAAGAATGATTGAATGTTTGTGTTGAGGACTAAAAACCAATGTGTGTTACACTGTTTTTCTGTTCTGCACTCACATAATGGATCCAAATGACTCTCATTGCAGGTAGCGGAATCTTGTGTGAATTCGCCATCTTGTGGCGAGAAGAATTACCGGTGTAAGCTGGTATTGGGCAACATATCAAACCGGTTTTAAAAATCTTACACCGTCCCAAGCCTATTTGGGGTCACATTAAACAAACCAGACAAGGGCAATTTTCTAAAAGAGGTGGAGCTTATGGCCAAATTTTATCCAGTATTGAAGCAGATGTTGGTAGGGTGGAAAATAGAGCTGGCAGTCACACACATTAATTGGGAAAAATAATAAAAAATGAACTGATAGACTCCACGAGCACAAAAATACTGGGAAAAAGTGGCGGAAGAGATGAAAACACAAAAGTATTTCTCCATCAATTTTGATTGCACCTTTTATCTGAGTCATGATGAACAGCTTTCTGTCATTGTCTATGCTGCTTCAACAGAACTCAAGGGACTTTTTTGTCCCATGTGGTGCCCACACTTTAAATCTGATGGTAGCTGATACTGCTAAGAGCTCATCAGATGTCATTGGCTACTTTGGATATTTATTGAAAATATTTACACTCTTCTCAGCCTCCACCCATGGGCTATCCTCCTGAATCATGTCAAAACCTGCTGAAATCATGGTCAGAGACTAGATAGGAAAGCAGGATAAAAAGGGAGGGAGGCAGTAAGGTACCAGGCTGGACAAGTCAGGCCCTTCTGGAGGTGAGGGGAACTACTGCAGAACCTGTGGTGAAAGTTGAAGCCCAGTCTTTGGCTGAGGATATTGTATCCTACCACTTTTCTATTTGCACAGTAATATGATATGACATCATCAACATCCAGCATGTGAGTAACCTGATGCAGTCAACCTCCATGCAGCTAGATGTGACTTTTCACTTGCTGAAGAAAACCAGAGTTTGCCTCACATGCTACAGAAACACTGGATTTTACGATGCACAGACTATTGTAAAGGAGATGTGCGAGGAGATGAACGTGGAGGCAGTACTCAAAGAAAAGCAGTTGAGAACCACAAAAAGGCACTTTGAAGCTATGAGGTTCCAGTATTGCAATGCTTTTGGCTCAAGCATTTGATTCATTTCAATTTGGCTTGTATTTTGCGCAATACCCTTATTTATATTATATTTATATAATACATATTAATTAATTGGTATGGTTAGTGGATTTAGCACTGGTTTCTTTAACAGTGGCGTGTCGTGACTTTTCCGCTAGGTGGGGCGGTCAGCACATCAGATTATCATTACAGCAGGCATAGAGCCTAGTCCCCTAGGATTCATCATTTTCATACTAGTCTATTTCCAAACTTCTAATACATTTCAGAAATATAAACGAACAGTATATATTTAACAGAACTCGTTTATTTTTCAGTTTGCATATCATTGTCTGACACTATATTTCATTTATGTAATGTAGGCATAACATGCATGCATTGAATTAGACAAATTAAAATGACAGGTTATTAGTCCATTTTTACATTTGAAACAGTTGAATAACAGTTTATTTCAGCCACATCTAATCAAGTTTCACAAAGCAATCAAATTTCCACCTGCAAATCATTTGCAGCCATATAAATCTCATTCAATTAATAACGCGAAAGTGGAAAAGTTGCCAACAAAATAGACATAAATATTTACACCAGTACACTGAAAGTGTCCCACATTAAATGATTCATGAGGAAAAAAAACTAACGTTAGGCCTATACAGTATTTACTTACGGTCTCATAACCGAGGCTTAACGTT
>OMOT01043550.1:3892-19173 GCA_900312575.1 Acanthochaenus luetkenii | reverse complement strand
TGATTGGTTGACCGCAGCTCGCGCAGAATAAAGCAGCGCTGAAGGGCGCATTGAAATACGCCCGATTGCCATTACGGCTGCGCATATACGTTTTTTATATATAGAGCAGGAAGTCGGGAGGGTAAGTTCATGGGTCAACTAGCTGTTAGTCTGTAAGGATGGATAATGTGCCGGAGGAACAACCTGCTCCTAACAGTGTTGATTCTTTGTTTCAAACCCCGTTTGAAAGGAGAAGTTTGTCTGACCAGGTTATTGTGAAGCAGTTGGGCCCAGATCAGCCTGAACCTCAACAGCCCTCAACATCATAAAGCCCTGAAACTAGCTTAGCCATGTTTGAGGAGAGCTAACGTTGCTAACGTTAACCAATTTAGCGACAGCTAACTGAAGCTAACCTGGAGCTAACCGAAGCTAACCTGGAGCTAACCGAAGCTAATTATTGACTGTTTGTGGCCCCACCAAGCGGAAAAGTCACGACACGCCACTGGCTCCCAGATCTACACAATATGGCTAACCATTATAACATTAGCAATAATAAACTCTGCGTAATATCCTAATCAGTTTGAAATCAAACATGGATAACTAAGCACATGAAAAGATGAAGATATTTGAATAATGTGAATAGCTATTGCATAGAACATCACAGATACGCACAAAACAAGAGATATAACGTTACATTAGAATACAACACAATGTGATACGCAAAGTCTTGTGCGTCCAAATTGAAGGTTTCTTCTGATTTTGGCCACATTCCACTGGAGCTCATCTCAAGACTTTCTGGGACCTCTGAGCTTTGCCAAAATCTGGTGTTGTATGGTGTTTGACAGGTTTCTTCCTAGCAAGGGCACCTTCTGCCAGATTCCAGAGTTTACGACCCCATTAAGGATCGGTTATCGGGAGAGATCAGCAGACCGGTTCCTTTGTCCATCCTGTCTGTGTGAGGCCAGTTTGATGCACTACGCTGTGTTACGACTTGAGGACAGGTGGACTCAAACGCAGAACACAGACACTGGGAGTGAAGTATAATAACAGAGTTTATTATAAGGTATATTCAGGGCGAATGTCCAGAGCCTGGAGAGAGGCAGGATGGCAGGTTGCCGGTGGTTCGCTTATGCGTCAGTCCGGCCCTGCTATTTAGTTTTTTCTGGAACATTGGATCACATTATCACAACACCATAAAATTAAATAGGAGTATGATTTATCATGATACCTGAAAAGGAGTGCAGTATAAAAACAAAACCTGGATCATATCTAGTCTAAGTTAGTAATACATTGTACATTCTTATGTTCTGTTGTAGGGGCCACAACACAAAAGGGTGAATTTAAATGTGAATAACCCAATTCAATCAATTACAAAAGGACTGCATCAGAAAAAACATGACATTTCATGAAACCTCCACCTGATAACATGTTAAAAATGAAGCCCAAACGACGCTCAGATGAATCACTGCTACGTCCTATTTCTATAGTATATAGAAGAAATCCTCAAACAATTCATGAGATGCAACTTCATGTCATGTGGGGCCATTTGTGGAAAGTAATGGAGATACTTGTAGATGCATACTTTTTTTAATTAAAAACAAAATTGAAATACAAATCAACACAATGAATATGAGGTTTAAGCAGAGTGACATTATTAATTCAAGGATACTTTCAGCCATAGTGGAAGAATAGCTAAAGAACTACAGCCCTTTTTAACATGGTTACCCATTCCAGGGTGGCAAAAGTATTTTGACAGATTAACTTTATATGTACTGGTTATCTTGCATATGTAGTCAAAATGTCTTAACGTCTACATCTCTAAACATTACCTGACTCGTAACGTGACTTGTATTCGTTTATATAGGTATGATTCCAGTGTCGTATCTTGTGCTCTGTTCTTACTATGTTCTATAAGAACAACGGAAATCCCCCAAATGAAGTCCTTGATTGTGTGTGAAATGAGGCCCCTGCACATCATTTGAATACACTTGTCTAGATAGGTGTGATTCCAGTATTTTACGCATCACGTGAGCCTCTGATAATGACCGTCTTACCTTTGATTCTCTTGTGCATTAAAAACACTGCTCATCAATCGTGTCTTTCATTCAAGCATCTACCTGATGTACTAAGTCAAGTGCTATGCTACACTATATCCTCTGGCCAAATTTGACATGTGGCCATGCATGGTAGAGCGCCCCCTACCTATTATAGCAGTGTTTTTTATTATTATTACATGTCATTATTACAACAGTTAAAAGGTATGACCACCTTTTTGGTACAGTATTACCTTAAGACACAATCTTGGTCTCGTTCGACTCCCTCAGTGTAGCCTACAGCCAGGCCCATTAGAGCTCACCGAGATACTCTGCAAATGTATGTGAGCCTGCAGTTTTACAACCCAGCTACCGAGTACTATTCGATGGTCTGGTGCCCCGGGGCATCATGAACAAGTCACACTCGTTGGACCGCGTACAGTTGCGTGAGGTCAGGTTGAAAGACAGAGGGCGCCCTCGGTGCTTCAAACGAGGAGATGAGAGAAGTGGCACAGTCCCAGCGCGACAAGCCCACAGATGGACTGGGAGGAGAGGCGGCTCTGTCCTGGTCCTCGTCCTGTCGTGTCTCCTCGCTCTCGCTTCGAAGCGGACTAACCAGCGGGACTGACTTCATTTGGCCACGCTCGTTAAAACCCCAGTCCGACGTCAGAGGCGGTTTTCCGTTCTGATGTTTATTCATGTCTTTTCTTTTTGAATGACAGCTCGTTGAAACGCCAAACGGACATCTCCGCTGGACCCGCAGCCAGGTGAGTGGACGTCGGTGCACGGAGTCTGTCACGTCGAGCAGCTGGGCAGAGATCATATATGAGGACTCGCGTGACTTGACCACGTATCCAGAAAGAGACAGAGGACGAAGCGGGGCTGTGTTTTGCAGAGGTGTATCCGGACAGGGACGCTCAGGGAACATCCGGGAGTTTTGACTAAACTGGTCACCTCAAAAGAATAAACCGGTTTGACAACTTTTCACACATTCACTGCATTAGCTGTGTTTGCTGACTATTCCGACATGCATGATCTATTATAACATATACTGCACTTTATTATTATTTTTTACAATCTTCATTCTGTATGTAATGTGTCTATTCCACTGGAACGCACTGCTCAATGTCACTATTAGGATACAGCCATTTTAAAGATGGGACCAACTTTTTGGTACAGTATCATCTCAGTTAAGACCCCACATGCCTGAATTATGATCTTGACTATTGCTCAACTTTGGCCTCGGTTTGAACTCATTTTTGACTAAGCAGGGCCTTCATTTAGCATTCACGTCCCAAACCAGACAGTGGGTTTTCTGGAAACCTAAAGTGTGCAGGCTAGGAGAAGTAATATACATATCACTGTTTCCAACTATCTATTGCCTCCTGCATACTATGGGGATTAAAATATCACACCTGCTCTAACAAATCGTAGGAATTATATTTCATTATATAAGCGCATGTTTCAAACAGAATCTCTCCCACATTCACTGAAGCGGTCATCAAATAAAAGATTCTTGGGATTAAGGTCTACTTAATCCCAAGAATCTTAATATTTGACAGTTAAATCAGAATGTGTATCTAGAGTCATTGTAGACTGGATCATAAAACAGTGACTGCCTGATTCATTTCCTCAGTTCCCAGTTTTGGGGTTATTACATTCATGTTCACAGCAACACTTGGTTAAAGGACTGATTTGGGAAAACAGTTCCTGGCATCTCAGTCTCACACCGCCTGAGTGGGTTTTTGGGTTGATGACGTGGGTTTGGTCACGTTGCCTGGTTACACCGTGTAGAGGCCCTAGCGTGGTTTAATCTCGTGAGAGCGCAAATTCCACGCTTGGCCTCCGGGGAGCTCGTCTTTACGTCACCACTCTGGTCACAAAGCCCTTCAGAGAATGATTCTAGTCAACACATTCAAATTGGCACCGTCGACTTCAAGCCCTGTTATTCAATAGCAATATGAGGAAAATGTTCACTTGCTTTTTGAGCACATCTCTCAGCCACAAAGTGACGATGTTATAATAATAAGGTCATTGTCTCAAAGTATGAGGGAAATATCAACGACTGCAAGGCCGATGTTCTGTCTCACATGAGAGGACTGCTTAGTATAATCACTGTGGCATGATCAATTGATAAAAAGCTTTCACAATGGCCCCATGGGGGGTTTGGCTATTTCTCATAGATATTCCCTATTCATAATATCAGTAGTATCATTATTATAAGAAGAACACAGAATAGGACAGTTTGACCTTCTTTACACTATAACATACCTTTTCACATTTCGATTAGCTTCCGGTGTGGATGTCAGCCCTACGTACAGCTATTTGTAAAGCATGTTATTTGATATAGGCTTGCGTCGTCATTATACAGTAGTGGCACCATGTTTTTTCGGAGTGGATTGAGCATGTCTGTGGATCCTAATGAGCAAAAACCATTAGGTGGGTGGATGTGGAAGTGAGGGCATTCCCACATGTATTCATTTTTGTCTGGGGATCCGTAAGCAATGGTCCGCTGAACCAGGGGTGGGATGCTGACGTCAAGGAGCTGAGTGTTGCCTTGACGACACTCAGCATAGATGGAATTAAGCCTCCATGTCTGTCCTCATCCGCGTTATTGGGTTAGCAGACTGCCACCCATGCATTCACACTGACTCCAAGTTGATGCATGATACTTACTGTCAGCCTTTTCGCTCTGATTGAACGTAGTCTGTCAAGATACTAATGAGATAAACGTACAGTATGTTCTAGATGGGTTCACAGAGAACTGATAGAGGGCAATTGACCTCAAAACCAGTTATGTCTCAATCAGAAGAGGATGGCAGGCTACATTTAGGATGTTGATCAACTCTAAATAAAGAGCCCTTTTCACTTTTTGGGGTAATTTGTGTGAAAGCACTGGGACCAGCTGGAATCCCCAGCAGCTACAGGGTCACATATATTTTGGTGTTCTAGTGAAAAGCATCTGAAAATGTATTTCTGTCCATTGAATGGGGCTACACTTTTGGGAGTGGTACATGGGTGGAGGTGAAGACAAAGGAGAGAGTGATGGCCGCATGTTTTTTGTTTTGGAATGAGTCTCCCATGTGATGTAGATGTCTGTGGCTCGCAGTCTGTTACTTCTGAGTCATTCCCTTTGAGTTCCTTTTGAGTCAGTTAGCTTAGCTGTATTTGACTCAAATCCAGTCTAAATAAGGTAGAGTTGCCTTCATAGTCTTCAAGGCCCCCAAACACCTAACATGTGACTTCAAGGTCCCCTTACCCCTGCTTTGGAGTATTATTGACCTAGAAGGATCCCACAGTTTGAATTTTTAGCCTCTTGTGGTCCTAAGAGTAGGGTTGCACATTTAATCATGTATACTAATTGCGCATTGCAATTTCAGATTTCATTTTATTTAAAATGTCTTCTGTAGTTGAAAATAGTCCAAAAGTGCAGTAACTGAAGACAAATAATCATGATAAATAATCATTTTAGCCATCATTCATGCAGCCCTACCTCGAGGTCACAGTAAACCTGGTGAGGATATATGGTTTAAGTTGAACAGATGTATCAAGTTCAAATGAAAAATAAGAAGTTTACAGTATACCTCCAACAATACCTAATACACACATATTGGAGGTTCATAAGGGTCCCACAATTGCAGTTAAAATTGGTTTAAATAGACTAAATAGATTGTATATATAGGCGACGGATTTGGTGGGAGCCGCATCTAATGGGTGTGGGCAGTGGATTCAACTCCTAGCTGGGCCACCAGTTGCCCTTCACTGAGATAGATGTATTTACTGTATGTACAACGATGTATTGCGTGTCAGTGCCCTTGTAAATATGTGCTCACCCATGCTTAACTGTTTATGTTTTGGTCAGGCTTTATATCTATGGTCTGCCTTTCTATTGCTACTTTGTAGGAGAGGAGAAAGTGCTGCTATGCTGCCTCAGCATTCCTCCTTCCTGTCCCTTTGGCCGGATGTCCTTGTAGCCTGGGTCATTCCCTCTGCAGAATGACACCCACGTCTGCTTGGTGCAGGCACATCTGTGTGCACTAATGGCTGAGACGAAACATTGGCTAGGTCACCCCGTGTATGATGGCACTGACAATGTGGAACCTGTCATATTGCTGTGCTAGGATATTTATAGACATGTGCTTTGCTCAGCCCCACCTCTCCTCTGTACGCTCTCAGAGCCCAGGGATACAGACTGCTGCTGGACTGTCACAGTAGCACAGACTCAGCCGAGGTCTCAGAGGTGCATCTCCCTGGTGCGTCTCTGAACTATCCTGGGAACGAGGCTCCTAATAAAGCCATTGACATTCAATTTAATTACCTTCGTCTCTTTGTGCCTCCCTCATCCCTACAGCGGTTGACTGGTTCCTGCATGTGAGGCTTGCACTGATGTGTAATTGGTTCACTGGGTTTGCCATATCTATCTTAGATTGTTTTAGATAGCGTAGAGTGACCTATGTAAAACGTGTAACATATTAGGATGTAACTAATAAACTACTGTAAAGCAGAACCACTTGGAATTGTGGCTCTGCTCAGATGACAACACCCATATTGTCCCAATTGCGTCTGTTACCTGACAGGAGAGGTTGCCTTGATGACACCGGAGCTAGTGGGGCTTTGGATAAGTATGTGTTATGCAACACGTTCGTACTTGGAGATTTGTAAATACTCATTCTGTAACGCTACATAATGAGGCCAGAGTCTTTATTATGTGGAATTTAGTTGCCATATGACTACATTGCTTTTTATACAGACATGAGACCCAATATTCCCCACCAACACTGGACTGGACCTACAGTATCGCACATTATCAGCTGGACAAGGAAGTAACAGGTTGCTTAGCAACTGGAAGACACAGCAGGTAATAAAACATCATTGGTTTCGGCATCGTACAATAACAGACCTCTTACTGTTGGTATAAGAAACGAACAGTTATTCTTTGTTATTCTTATGTCTTCTATTATACTGTAAGTGCAAAGGTTTTGATTAGGATGACAAAATTAGATGACATTTTCAAAACAATAACACATTTCTCCTCACTTCCAGTTCTATACATAGGCATACACTTTGTACACTGAAATGGTGCAGAAATGCCATAGTTTCCCTCTATAGTTTTACGCACACACACACACACACACACACACACACACACACACACACACACACACACACAGTACAAGCTGTTGTTTACTGTAAACATGATGCACAGAGCTCCTCTCTGTCCTCATACAGCACAGTCATACTTTATATTGCTTTGAGACCTATAGGCTAGAATGTAGAATACATGTGAGACGTCTGAGGAAGTCCCAATCCAGTATAGTTTTGGATTTTGATACGTGGATGGAACATTTTCTGCAACTTAATAAACCTTAACACTAAATATAGGTCTAGTTATATTCTATGTCAAAGTTAGCAAGCATCACTTCTTCGTTATAAAGTCATGGATTACATTTTTTTATACTGGTCCTTGCAACAAGTGCTTTGAGAATAAAAAATACAATCGTATCTCATAGTTTAATTTTAGATAACTTTTTTGTATTATGGATTTGGCCTTTAAACGAAAACAAAATAAAATCCTTTGAGAGTGAAATGTGAGTGCTGAAATTTATAGAACAGTATTTTGGACTGTCTGCTCTCTAGTTCAGACTTGGTATTTTGGAAATGGATTTGACTGGAGTGCTGTGTCTCAGGTCTGTTGCCAGGCAATCCACAAAAATCCACATATGGCGCCTGTCGTCAGAGTGCAGTAGCTCGGCTTTATCGTTGCTTATGTTACACACTCTGTCACTGTAATGCAACACAAATGTCCCTGGAACCACTCAACCATTCTTTATTCCCATTCAGCACATTTTAAACCAAATGTTCATAAAGAAGAACGTACTTTAGAATGTACTTTATTTAGATGTTGTGGCGCTGTTATTTATCTAGCTAAAATGTGTGTTACATACCGAGCGTCACTTCAGCACCAGAACAAGGTATTTATGACTCATATGATCATTGTGTATTTTCTCTTATTTTCTCACGGTGTCGATGTTTTTTCTTTGCCTGTTGCCTTGCTGTCAGGCACTCGTCTGGTTATATAAGTCATTATTCTGGCTAATTGTCGTCCCGTTTCTTGACCTACCCTTCCTAGGAGTTTAGTTGCTCAGACAGTGCTAGATGTTGGGAGTGTAAAGGTCTGTTTCAAAGACATTATACCTGTACCATGTAGTGACATGCAGCTCATTAAGCAGTCACTGTGATTTATGAATTTCTAGTAAAGAATGGGCTTGTATGTATCCTGTGTTTAGTGTGCATCAATACTAGGGAAGCTATATATATATATATATATATATATATATATATATATCTGTGGAGCTTTTGCATTAAAGTTAAGTAACAGGTTCCCACCGTAGGCCTGCTCATTTTAACTTATTCAACTCAAAATGATGGACTAAAAGTGTTAAACAGACTGATGAACTCCTGGCCAGTTGCCCTTCTTCAAAAACGATGATGAATTAGTGTTGCAAAATGCTTCGTGTCAAGGAGGGTTGGTGCTGTCTATGTTAAAGCACCATTAAAGTCTGGTAGAGGTTTGGGTTGTGTAGTTACCTTGCCATGCTGTAACTCCAAATATTGGCAAGATATCTTCAATAGCTCCTCCGGAGAATAAAACTTGATAATACAAAACCGTGTTGATTTGTCTCCCCATACACATCCATGGCACGGAGAAACAACGTCTCAAAGTCACACTGTTAGCACACAAACGAATGAGAACAAAGCGGCTTCTGCCAATGTGTAACATAACAAAACCCGGTTGGGTTGGTGTATGGGGAGAGAAATCAACACAACACGGCAAGGTAACTACACAACCCAAGCCTCCAGCAGACATTAATGATGCTTTAAGTGAATCTATGCGAGTACAAAGCTTCCCTACTTTGAGTTGATATAAGAAGTGTAGGCCTGCAGCCACACAGGGAACTGGTTTCACTGGAATGTGGTAAAGAATGCTGGGAGTCTGACTAACCAGCTGACTGGCAATGATGTCAAGCAGAGGCCAGGATGTCCGCACCCACAATACAGTCGGTGTGCCAGCACTCCATATCTTCCCTGGATGATGAAGAAAGGTTGAAACTCAATGTGCCAGATTTGGTGATAGCGAACATCATTCATCACACACATTACACTGGCTGCGGGAACTGCGGCGTTCATTCACACAAATCAATCAAATTCATCCCCACTCACCAACCTTTCCACGTATTTAGTACCTTTAAACACATTCCCTTCTCTTTACTTTCCAGATTCATGCTGTTCACGCAGACTGGGACCTTCGATACACGCTCTTTGAAATCTCCTCTCACAAAGGTCAGTGTCACTATGCGGTAGACTGGCTCGCTTTTCAGTCAACGTGCGTTCCCAGCCTATACTGTAATTGAGAGAAGGAACTGAACCAAGTTACAAACATTGCTTCACCAGTCTATCCATTATTAATCAGACCCATGTCCCATAAGTCTTTTATGTCTGCATGTTGCTAGACTTTACTGAACTGTCTATGAGGTGTTGCCCTCTGGTGATGGAAATGGAATTCACAATAGAGTTGTAAAGGTCTCCAACGCCCAAATAACGTAATAATAGTAAGTGAATTTGGACTGGTGAGTGTGTCTACTCTATAAGTCATCCTGACAGGTAGGCAATTACTAATTTACTAATTTACTAATTAAACCTGTACTGCAAATGAGCATTGGAAGACAGTGTTACTGTTTTTATGACTTGTGTCCTATTATATCCTTGCCTTAATAAGATTTCAGACAGCTGTTCACCATGGTTTTTTTTCTCCATTATTGAGTTGTTATAGATTTACTATCCATCTTTTAGTATCCATCGAGTTGTGCTGTAACAGGGAACAGCCACATGCATCTTAACCTTATCTGATGAAAATTCAAGGCTCAGTGGCGTCAGGAGTCTGAAAAGTTCCTATGTCAGTGTTCTCTCCTTAATGCATTGTAAGGAGTGTTGAGTAATTTTGGCTTTGATTTCAATGTCTGTCACAGTTTTGGTTCTTTTGCAGGTTGTAGCACGAACATGGCATTTGGATACCTTAAGATTTTTACTGCTCTTTAATTAAAAACATTTCTCATGGATTGTTGGCAATTTGCTGTGGAAGCCCACCGTACAATAAAGGGCAATGTAGGGGAAAGACTGGTATCGTAATACAACCTGTAAGGCACTTACATCAGGTGCTGGATTATGGCAAAATCTTTAGTTTGAATATTCCATAACATTTCATAGGCATTTCAAATGTAAATTTAAAGTACATTTTCAGTAGGCATAAAAGAGATGGCAACAATCTCATAATGGAAAAGCATGTCGACCAATGCCTGAGCTATGAACTCCTATACTCTAGAGTTCATACCTTTTGACCCACATGTCAAACATTGAAGAATTGTCCTTTGGAGGATTCTATGATCACCGGGATTGTTATCAATCAAGCAATAGATTAGCGGAAAACTACATGTTGGAGCACATTGATGTGACCCCTCTTACATTATTGTGTTAATGCAAGATGTAAATTATGATTCATCTCAGTCCATCCATCCATCGTCTATACCCACTTACTCCTACTCAGTTGGAGCCTATCCCAGCATGCATTGGGCGGAAGGTGTACCAAACCGTTTTTACATTTACCAAACCAAAGTATCTGAAGAACTAGGGTGTGGTTCATTATTAACAGATGAAGCCACTGATGATTCTGATGATTATTAAGTGAATTAGCAGACTCCTGTGTCCTGTAATACAAATGTTCCTCCACATGATGGCAGCATCAGGCAGCATATTACCTCTACCCCAGGTTGAAGAAAAACATTTTACGGTGATAATGACTTTATCAAATTACTAATTGTGATGTATTATCCAAATCCTCTCTATTTGTCCGTCTTTGGTCATGTTTTGCGAATCTGTGGTGTAAAACACATAAGCAGGACCCAATTACGTGACTTTATGTGACCAAATTATGTAATATCTGCTCCTTTTTGCAGTTTTGTCAGGATTTCATTTGTTGCCAAGATGTATTCGTCATTATGAAAGACGAGAGCCTAAATACCTGATGACAATATGCATTTTTAAGGGATTTGCAAAACGGAATATGTGAACCACATATTCCACATATTCCACAGCGGAGTAGTTTTGCTGTGGCCCATGTTGTTTTGAGGAAAATGGCTCATCGTTGCAATGTAGTTTATAATATAAACACAAAGCTACGGTATACAAATGATTAACTGGGTTGTACAAAGTTTGAGTCTTGACCCAAAGGTTAAAAAAGTCAAAGGTCATTGGCTTCCATATGTCGTATGTTGTGTCATTAGTAGGTCAGTAACTTAACAACATGGTAGTAGTCTACATAATAACCCGTCGAATCAGTTTTAGGTCAGAAGCCAAATTATTTTGAGAATGTGGTGTAGGGGAAGATGGAGTGCATGAACATCACCAGTAATGAAATGTGAGAGAGAGTGAAAAGGTGACACAGTCGAGATGTGCAGGTGTCAAACAAAGGCTCTATTTACCCACTGGGCAGGTGTGATGCTAAACGGCTGCCGGGCTTCAATCTCTTCTGCACTGTTGGCAGACACAGACACTTGCTCTCTGTTAATGGACTCAACACTAACATCACTGTTGGGTTGTCAGCCTGTAGTTTCTAGGTACCATAAGGAAGAAACAATTATGTTCGTCTAAAAATGCAGCATGGTATTTGTTTGACTGTAAGGCGTTCTCTGTGTAAGCCGAAACCAGGGTCCAAAGCAGTAGCCAATGTGTTCCTGTTTTCATGATAGTCGTGTCATCCCCATCGCGTGCAGTTATATTTACATATTCCAATGTGCAGACACTGTGGTTTTCTGCAGGAAACTCCCTTCTGTGGGGAAATGGTTGATCGTCCCGACTATCTCTTGCATTTCTACACCTCATTGTTGGGGCTGCTGCACAACAACATGGTTTCTGTGAGAATACTTACTGAACACACTCGACTATGGTGTCAGTGTCTAGGCTAATGCAACATGAGCTGTTGACTTCCTGGCTGGATGTGTGTTTATTCATGCACTCTTATGTGTAGGAGTGATTTGTATAATTTACTGCATTGTTGTCCTACACAAGGGAGATCTTAGGCGTAGGCATGCCCTCCATCCTGTTTCATAAGCATCTGTTCATATATGGGCATCTTCCTTCCTTCTGCTCTGCTGGCTTAGTTCCACTGCATCCGCTTCCTGAACACCGCCACCCCATTTCCCAACACACACACATACACACTCCCACTCATGTTGGTTAGCTATTGGTACAGGCAGGAGTGGCTCTCCCCAGTGCAGGAAGTAATGTGGTTAATACTCGTTTGATCACAAGTTCTGATGTCTTGCATTCATGATCATGAGCCAGCACTGGTTGTACACTTTTTTGTGTGTGTATTTCTATTTTTGTGTTGTGCAGTTTACTACTGTTGTGCTTGATGGAAATACCTCAAATGTCTGCACTTGCGGCTGTGTATTTTCCTGGTACCACACGTCAAGCTGCCCCTTTTCTTGGAAACAGAGGGAAAACCTGTCCGTAAGAGATAGCATATAATTGAATGCACTCTGGTAACCTAGGCAGCCCTTAAGCAGTGGCCTTTTGTTGTTGAGTGCAAACACACACACACACACACACACGTCACATGAACCTCTCAGGGAATTCAATGTGCTTCATGTGACTTCATGTGAGTTCCAGAGATTTACATTCTGAACGGTATTAACCTGCACCACTAACTCTGGAGATTCAGAACGGAGCTGAAGGGTCAGTGTGTACTTGATGTATGCAGGCGCTGCTCGAGACCGCCTGTCCTATCTGCACAGCTGTAATGTAGACCCATGTAGGCTTTAAAGTAGGACAAGCAGCCTCATCAATTTGATGCCACAGGGCACAGAAAGTATCACCACTGTGCAGCGGAGACAGAAACTACTCAGGAAAATAATTCCTCATCTATTCCTTTTTAGTTCACCTTGAAAAACGTTTACAATGGGAACCATATACAGTTAGGTTAATATAATAAATGTGATGTGCTTAGCCAAGCAGGAACGGTTTCCATCTGATGCTTTGTAGGAATACACAGGTGACTGTGTAGTGTAGCCAGCATTGTACCTGCAAAATGCCATTGGTGTGAATGAATTATCACTGCAGTTAGAGTTGTATAATTAACCCGGGTCCCCGTCTTGCTGCCCCCTTGTTCCATATCATCAGCCCAATCAACAACTAGGTCACAGCAGATCTTGTTTCCATGGATACGAGTTTCACACAACAACCTGCCAGGCAAGGGACTGACTGCGCCTCTCTCTGTGAAGGGAACTGCAAGGGAAGTTATGTGTTGTTTTGTGTCATTCTTTTGCAGTGCTCGTTTGCCATTCTAAATGCTGCTGCTGCTTAGAAGATCTTTGAGGGGAAGGTGCTCATGGAACGCTAGAATATGTCTGTTAAAAAAAAAGGGTTGTAATTCCTGGTTGTGCTCGCATGGTCTTGACAATAATCATCAGATAGAGCTTGCGCTATCTGCTGCGCGTGCCTCTGTGTCCAATTCGAGACGCTCCTGTGCCACGTGTCTGGGAGACAAGGATTCCAGCAGCCCGGATCTTTGGTGTGGGAGTCATCCAGGGAATGTCAGCCTCCGGTTAACAAACACAAAGGTCTGGCTTCAGAGAAAGAAAGACCAAGGAGCAGTTGAGATGTCCCTGTGCTCAGCCACTGGTTACATGCCTGGAATTCTTGCTGCAAGCTGCTTTTTCCTGTTGCCTTTGGATTCCCCCCCCAAGTCAGTCTAAAACACTTCTCCACCAGACTGGGGCAAAGGAAATGTTTGCCCTTCCTGAAATAAGTTAGTTGTAATTGCATTGCCTAGTGAGTGCAGTTGGTGGTCTGCAGTGCTGTAAAAATGTGCCTTTGATTGATGTCTATTAGAGGCGAAACGGGGAGGTATGCTGCTCGGCATTGCAGACGCGTTCCATCAGAGTTACACTGTTCTCAAAACAAACCGCTGCAACCGACCCTCGCATACTTTCCCTGTGAGATCCTGGTCTGCGCTTTGAATGAATACAGCGTTATAATTTTCCAAAATGCACATGATTGAAAGAGCCTCAGCCATTGTTTGTACACACTGCAGGTAGACTAAGTTTGAATAGCATTAATGGTCAGTGTTAATCTAGGTAAGTCAGAGCTTCGGTCTAGGGAAGGTGAATAGTTTATTAATTTCATTTGTACTGCTCAGCAGGTTAACAATACCTTACAGTTTAACACCCCTGTCTTGATGATGATAATCGGCTCATATCAACATAACTTTTCTCTCCCAGATAAATGATTTTCTGCAACATGATGATGTGTGCTGTTTTTTTAATTTATTGTCAATACCATGCTATGGTAGCCTTATGAGGAAAATGAGCTGTTGAGTCACCCGTCACTGGATTTCATGGTATGTGGTGGTTAGTATGCATGCATGTGCAAGCCTATAATGTATGATATATAGCTGTTTGCAGCATTCCTGCATAAATGCCACAACTTCAAATGCGAAACTGTATTTCATGCATAGCCTGATGAACTCTCCCCTGCTTGCCCAGTCACAAGATGAAAGGTCTTTGCTCTGCATGAGAAACTCTTTCATTTTCAGTTTGCTGAAGTCATGTTATAGATTCCAAGAAATGAAAGAGAAATGATTTGGCATTTCATCCATATCATATTCGAAATTGTAGCTATGCCCACATTAACTACAGGGATCCCATTTGCTCAGACCGACTGGTAGATACTGAGGTATGAACAGTGCACTGACCAAATGTTTTATACTATTTTAATGCTTTTTTTGTGCACAAAGAAATCTAGTGAGATAGCATTACAGCTGGGATTCAAACCAATTGGGAGTTTGCGACTGGTTCTCCTAGTACGTTACACCAGACAACTGAGACACAGTGACGCCCCCATAAATAACTTATCTAACATTGGTATTTTTTAATTCATGTTGAATGACAACGATTTTAAAGTATAATTCTGGGACGAATTGTCGCATTCAGTGACTAAAGGAAAGCAGGTCAAACTTTCCTATATGCTTGCTGTGACAATTTGCACTTTGCCTGCATTGCCCCTTGTGTGTGGCTGGTATGGTGAATGGCTGGGATGCTTTCTCCTTTTGATGAGACCTGTTTCATTGTTCTGTCTCTCTCAACTCAACGTGCATGCTAGCTGAGAGTCGAGAGGCCCTCCAGCTTGGTAACAACATGCTGGGCCAAAGGGCGG
>OMOT01043539.1:0-10159 GCA_900312575.1 Acanthochaenus luetkenii | reverse complement strand
TTTTAAGTCAATAGCATGTTATGGAGCTGCGGAGGTCCACTTCTTGATGGACCGTTTTCAGGCTGTGCTGGAAAGGTACAACATGGAAGTGATTAATCAAAATATCTTCTTCTGAATGTTTCTGTGTTAAGTCCATATAAAAACCAACCAGTTACAGTTGGATTGTATTTCATTAAGAAATGGCTGTATTGTTATGCTGCCACTGAAAACTTCTACCCTGATAATTATATTTAAATTATTTTAGCTTCAGAACATCCTTCATCTAGTAAGGACCATGTTGGTCCTGCCTGTGTCCTCGGCGCAGTGTGAGACGGGGTTCTCCAGACTGAAGCGCATCAAGTCGGACATCAGATCTGCATTAAACCCCAACACGGTTGAAGATCTGATTTGAATCAGTGTAGGGGATCCTCCTCTGGAGACATTGGATGCTGCGGTCTCAGTGAAGAGATGGATGGAAGTGGGACAGAGAGCCAGGAGACCAAGTATTAAATCCTGGCCCCAGGCTATTGCGTAAAGCCCCAGTTGTGGCCTATCATGCGTTGTTTTTTTTTTTACATATGTTGTTGGTGCTCCTTACATTTTGGTGGGTGCTCCTAATTTTTGGCAGTGCTACCAAGTGAAAAAGTTAATTTCTAGCCCTGTGTAACCAATTAAGGCTGAACCTCTGAGGTCTCTTGTCTCAGTGAGATTTACACATTCCCGTCTTTCCTCAGGTGAGGATGAAAAATACCAAACTGTGACCACTTCCTTAGAGACTGGAATAAAAAAATGTAACTTCAGTGTACCTGGAATTGTGTGTGCTTCTTCAAATCATGGACATGCAATACATAAATACAGTGCTCATTGCCCAGAAACTGTTAAAGAGTACCCATCACCAAATTTACAGGGAAGCTTGTTTACATCACAAAGTACATCTGACATGAATTAGAAAAATTATAAAACATATATTTTGCTTATATTCATTTTATAATTATATGTTCTATGATTATTTGTTTCTGGTTCATTTTAGAAGCTAGGTTTTTGTATACCAATATATAGGGTTAATAATAAGCTTAGAAGTTCCAGAACCAGCTCTCTAGTTGCTATACTTTCTGAGATATGGGTGTTCTAATTTGTGAGGTATCGCTAATTTGCTATAAATTCCTTCGCGTGTTTCTCACTAATTAAGAGGCCTAGTGCAACATTTTAAAAATTCTGTCCATTTCTCATGGGTCCCAATCATTTCCTGCATTTTTAACAAAATCTGAGAGGTCATGGGCCTCAAGGGTTCATGAAAGCTTTTACATTTGCCATTCTAAACAGTGTCTGGTAGGTCTTTCATGGGGGAAATCATCTGGCACACAGGAAGTGATGCGTTTTATGTCTCCAGTTTGTTTGCGATAAATAGAAGAACTGGGTAGTTAGCATGAGCAGTGACAGCCACCATGGCTGGACAGACAAAGAAAAGAATGCCACCTAGAGAGAATCCAAGGACAAATACATCACAGTACTGGACAAACTGTTTGATTGACAAGTGATCTATGTATTTTTATATTCTTGTTGTGTATCCCTTCCTGTAAGACACTTTGTAAACTCTGCTTTTAGACAAGTTCTATATAAATACAATTTATTTTGATTATTATTATTGTTACTGGCCAAACAGCCCATTTTGCTGTCCCAGTTATCCTACATTCCATTCCTGTCTGTCATCTTGTTGCACCAAAGACATGCTTGGAATGAGTCCTTGTCGCTATACAAGCCTCTACGCTGGACAACGACCACACACACAAACACAGAGATTCTGGTAAAGAAAAGCAACAACGCTGTAAGAAGCATTCCAACTGTCTGAGTGACTGACCAACTGTCTGAGAGTGACTGACTGTCTTTCTTTACGTTAGTGGTGTAGATTCAACAAATGCCTCTTTCTCTGTGTACAGTGACACAAACGTACAGCTCGAGAATGTGTATGCGTGTACGTGTATGGCGAGTGTAGCATTCCACTGCTCTTTCCACTCCTTTGACATGCAAATCCCTGCGTTACTCACTCTACGGCAGAGAAATCACAGAAACCCAGAACAACACACACAGAGCATGGGAAAGTTTCAGATCACCACAAAGGTGAAGGGAGCAGGTTTGTTATTTGGATAATGAGCCTCTACAACAGCCAGACATAATAATAACAGAGAAGTCTAAAAAAACAACATGGTTACAATCTAGCTAACGCTACATACCACTCTCTCCCTCACACACACCAGTTTGTAATCAGTTTCCAAAAGCTATAAATAATGTTCACATCTAGTTCTTTGGCATCCGCTGTGTACATATTGACCAAAATATACAGGCCACGGTTCTAAGCAACTAATTTAGGAGCAAATAAATATTATAAAAGATGACGTGTCAACAATATCTTGTTTTGGATGCATTCCCCTACAGATTAAGCCAGGAACACATACCAAGGTCAACTAACTACCAATTCACACTGAATCCTGTCAAAACCCCGTCAGCGTCAGGTTTGCTTTGGGGCACACATGATCAGGATAATTTCCACTTAAATCATGGCTACTGGTTTGAATAATGCTGAATTCACATCATGTGGGAATAACCGTGTCTCAAAGCACCGACTTGACATTTCTCACATGTTTGAACTTATTAGAAGCCATCAAGACACCATGCTTGCAGTTTTCTGTAGACTTTGGTTGATGGTGATCAGCTTTTTCACACATTTGAGCTCATGTTTTACGGTACAAACATTGCAATGTCAACCACAAATGAAAAGTAGTTGTGGCATTTTAGGAGTTGTCATCACAAAATGACTTATGTGACTTTTTTTTATTTAGCTTGAAATGAATATAACATTCCCTATACTTGACTACACGTACATCGACTAAAGTACTCCACAAGCTGAGTAATACTTGATCCCAGAATAGATTAGCTGAAACAATGCAGCTGCTAATTCAAAAACAGCATCTCAATCCCCAGCAAGCACTGGGAATCCATCTAACCAAATGAGCAGTTAGACTTAACATAAGTGTCAACAGATGTATTGTTTCAACCACAGGAGGGGTTTATTTCTGCTCTGTGTCCTCAACCAGTAACAAACAAGCAGTAATTTTAGCTAATCCTCACTCTTGGCATGGACTTTATTCTCCCCAGGATAGATACATCAGAGGTGTGTTATATTCATGCGTTTCCCTCCCATATAATAGAAAAAGTATAGAATGTCATAATACCCGCATGTAATATTATTATTTTTAAATATTAGGCAAGATATTTCATTTCACTAAAGGAGCTTAAAGTTTAGGCTGGCTAAATTAGTATAATCTTGTCAATCACTTGTTAAAGTTGCACGTTGGCGGACCCAAATGGCAGCAAGAGGTTCAACTTCAATACCCACAAATCATGTAAGGCAATGTCAGAAAACCGCACACAGCACGCTCATGCTTACCAACCCAGCTGGTCTGTGATGCTTTATACCGAAGGATACCAAAGCGACAAGAGAGGCGATCTAACATTGGTGAGTAAAGCTTTCTCTGGACAGAGCGCTGCTCACTGCTGTTTAGGAGACAAGTTTGTATGTTGCTCTGAAGTTTTGATTTGTCACTTCCTGTGGGAGGAGAAGCGTCTACACTCACAATTCTATTTGGGCAAATAAGGTGAAATAAAGGCATCTCAATTAGAAGGGATGGGACTTTTATAGACTTGCTTTTATATAATGATCTTTTCTCTGTTGCTTTTGACCTCAGTTTCATGGTTTCCTTTTGCATTTTTCTGCTTTGCGTGTATATTTCTTAGCTTGCTTTCAATGATTTTGCTTTTATCTGCCTTATTATATTATTACAGCCCTGAATTCCAAGGTATGTACTGAACCGTGACTTTCACTAATCATTCCACTCCTAGAACACATTAGGGTTAGACCAATATGGGTTTCTGATGGCCGATAAACAGCGCTTAGACCACCATGGGACACTAAAACGCTCCATTGAAAGCCAGACTAAATAAATTCTTTCAGTTTCACTTTCAGTCCAGTTTCGTTCTGTGTCACGCTGCTCCGTGTTTGTTTGTTATTCCAGTCCACGTGTAAAGAACGTAAAGCGGGGTCGGGAATTAAATAAATACTTTTTTTTGCAGCAATCGCGATATAAACGATAAATGAAACTATCTACCAATAGACATATTTCTATCGTCCCACGATATACTGTATATCGTCATATCGAACAGCCCTAGAAACAAGTTGTAAAATACATTCTGGTATATTCCTGTAAAGTAACCAATCTGTCAAATTCCCTTACTTTCCCTGTCTGGAATACAACTCTCAAAATTCCATGACCAGTGGGAACCCTGAACATCGACAAACCAAATAATCAGTCTAACCCTGGCAGGCAGGCAGGCAGGCAGGCAGACAGACAGACAGACACACACACTCCCCACCTTGCTGTCCAGTTTCTTCATGGTGACCAGGTCCAGGGATTTGAGTGAGTGACCTGAGGGGGAGATGAAGTAGAGGCAGGTGTGGACTCGCGAGTCGTGGTAGTTGTGGAGGGAGCGCTTGATTTTCAGCTCTTCCTGCAGGTAGCTCTCGAACTGCCGGTCGATGTAGTCCACCACCGGCTGGTAGCTACAGGGGGGACAAGCAGGGTTGATTAGAGATTTTGTTTATACATACAAAATCTCTCGTCAACCGGGTATAAATGGTAAAATGTATAGCAAACAATTAAATACAGCTGGGTTCACAATGGTACCTAATTTAAGAAGATAATGTATATATAAAGCAAGCAGGCAAATGTAAATCACTCATTAAGATACATTCATAACCCTCCTTTACATCCTCTATTACACCCACACCTTCTCTATGCTCACGCAATCATTCACTCACCCACTATTTCTGACACTCACACTCTGGGCCCTAATTTGGTGAATCAGAATCAGGTGTCTGTAACTCCAACGCAAAGTGAGGACGGCGGCGCTTTAAGGCGTGTCTAACGCAACTTCTGTAATTTGGTGATTTTGGATGATAGCGCACCTCCAGCACAGTTGTAAAAGAGGTTGCATTAACTAAATACACGTGGGTGTGGTGGGGGTTTGGTATATATTTGGTATATGCGCTAACGACATCGGCTTTGGCGTCCAATTATGTTCTCCATTTTCTGTAGTGCAAATGGAAAGAATAAAACCCTTTCACGTAATAAAAACAACGTGCATACAAACATATTTATTTAACAGCTGTATCTTACTGAACGGTAGAGATGGATGGCCTGCTGGCTTCAGTCTTTCAAGTCCATGCATTTAATAATCACAAGCTGTTTTCATTGATTACAGCTTACAAGTTACCCATTGATTGGACGATTTGTGGTCTAGTTAGACATTGACGCAAACTGTTTTCAGTCACACCCCCTATTACGCTGAGCTGCCCAAACCAGAGGAACGCAAACGCCTTCATTGCGCACCATGAAATTGCCACTCAGCGGAAGCAGGAAATATTCAGTTTCCAACAGACAAAACTGGCAATTCGCCAGCGCTAGGTCATAGCACCGCATACTGCTGACAAGAAAATAAGGCCCTCTGTCACTCTTCCACACACTCTCCCACTGCCTCCTCCCCCTACCTCTCCTGTTTATTCATCTGGTCTCCGAAGCCCACGGTGTTCACCACGGTGAGGCGCAGTCGGACGTTACTCTCCTGCAGGTCGTAGGTTTGAGACCGCAGCTTCACCTTAGGCTCAAAGTGGGACGACTCAAAGTTCTCGAAGTTGGTATTGAAGAGAGTGTCCATCAAAGTGGACTTGCCGATACCAGTCTCGCCTGGAACCAGAAAGATGTGAGGCAGTTTTGAGCCATTTAGCTTCATGACTGTGTTCCAACATTGAACTGTGAGCATCAGAGTGACACACTGGCACCAAAGTGAATTGCTCATAACTTTTATTATTCTTAACTTTATGTATCCAGGAAGGTCTTTTCTAGCGACCAGACCTATGCAATAGTATCACACTAACCCACTAAACCTGTGTATGTTTGCATGTTTCAGTTTCCAATTGATGCAGAATTCTTTGAAGCAGTAGTGTGTGTGAGAACGCACGTGTACATATGAATTTCAGTGGAGGTACATACAGTAGGTAGGTGTGTGTGTGTGTGTGTGTGTGTGTGTACCAATGCAGAGGATGTTGAAGCAGAAGCCCTGGCAGGTAGACTTGTTGACCAGCTGATCTGGGAGGCTGTCAAAGCCTACATGGCCCGACAGCGAGAGTTCCCGGACTACCTGAAAAGGACACAGCACATTCAGAGTAGATAGCCCATTCTCAAGATGCTGCAATCATTTTCAGACAATAATGTGCATTGTCACAAATGATAAGAGATGAAAACTTGAATGATCTCCATGGGGAAATGGGGTCATTTCAGCAGCAAATTACAGTATATAAATTGGTTCACACTGCTCCCATCCTCCACTGTGTATTTTGATGGTGGATGATTGTGGTTGTCTCAGGCAAACCAACTGTAAAAGTTGACATAAGTGCTGCTTAGTTGATTAGATGTAACGTTACGCCAAATCCAAAGACTGACTCCAACTAACCATTCACAAATGGGTCTTAAGACATGTTCTATAAGTTCAACAAGTTGAGCTTGGTGGAGGAGCCTCACAATCAAACAAACAAACTAGGTAACGTTAACTAGTAAGCGAACAAGCTAGCCATCATAGAAACTAATTTGCTATTACACAATCAGATGTCCCAAAAACACGTTTTCCAACAATTTAATGGTGCCTTCCTTATTGACATACATGAATCGCTGGTAGAACATGAGTAAAGAACATTTTGTCACTGGTAAATTCGGCACAAAAGTGATTCACCAAGCAGCACTTAACCTTTAGAATCTGTTCTCTGCTCGTTAGCCGCTTCCATGGTGTATGTAGCTAGCTTAGGTGAAAGAAGACAGTGGGAATAACAAGAGAACCATTTGTAAAAGTTACAATTTTGATTAAAGTACGGTTTGGTAGTATTGTGTGTATGCCGACATGAGAGCCACGTGCGAAACATTCGTCAAAGGTCTTAAATAGTGTTCTACGACGTTTGTACGTTTGCCGACAGGAAAGAAAACAAACTGCCAGGTTTTCAGTAGAAGACTTGTGTCTTGGCTAGCGGTAGCTAATGGTAGCCGGATACTCCCTGCCCAACTGTCAATAATGTCGTTTGTTAGTAACAAAAAGGAAAATACTAACCGACTGAAGAGCAACATCGGAAGAAGGCATAGTTTTAGAGATAAAACAGTATTTTACTGCCCCAGGTGAAGTCCGGAATAACACCAGATGACTGACTAAAACAGTTATTTTAGACTTCTGATCAGACCCGCCTCATCGCGGTATGGCATAGACAACTGGACAGACTAGACCCCATCAAACAGATAGGAATTAGGTGACATCGACAGTTTGTACATTTCTTGTTCAAACCAAAAGGCTATAAAATGCATATAAATAATCTCGTAAAATTATAGTGTTAATGTTGTTTAGAAATATATTGCACTAAAATCGCTAATTTAGGAATATATGTATGAATCTACTGTAGTAATGTATACACACACCCGCCTTCCTTGCATAATGGTACAGCGCAACTCCCCTTTCCCAAACGCCGCCATGTTGGCTCAAACAAGGGCACCCCGTTGTATTATGGTGCCTTCAATTACTACTGAAGATCGTAATTACAAAATGTACATGAACGACAAAACATTTTCTGTGATACTCGGGATGCCCAAATGTGGTGTTTAGGGGACCATGAAAGTCGCGTCAACAACTGATTATAAAAGTACCCGCTCTCTTGGTTTTGAAATCCGTGCACAAGACATTTAACATTGTTACATCTTGTGCACCACAAGATTTAACAATCCACACTGTCGAATTAGTAATCAGTAAGTGCAGAACAAGGTCAATCATTTGATGCGGGGATGGAAAGGGGCAGGTAAGGTTAAGCACATTAGTTGTTCTGAATTATATTCGTTAAACAAATGAACACGTTGCCCCTTCCCATGCCTGCAAATCATCAAATGATTGACCTGGATTGGCACTTGTACAATTAATTACTAAATCAAGGACACTAATTACTAATTCCAGAGCGCAGATTGTTAATGATCATTAATGGTACCCTAACAAGTCTAGTTGAACAAACACATAACATCTTTTGGCTAACATAAATTACAGGCCTGATCAACATTTTCTTCAACATTATCTGCCGCTACAACGCAAAGTAGCTCTTTACCACTCGACTTCTAAAATAAAATAATAGCCACCAACAACTGATTTTGATACATGGTCCATTTTACTATTATTTCCAACCAAAAGCACTTGAAGGTATGAAAATTAATATGGACGATTTATGAATTAGGAGATTTACGAGGGGTACAGGAAGGCAGCATTTTTGTTACAGATCCAAGATGGGCGCTCAGGCGCGCCAGTTTTGCCATCAGTAAGGGGCGTGGCGGCTTTGGCTGCTACTGCGACCCCTGTCTGCCATAGCTCGACACTGGTCTTCCTCGGAGGAGAGAAGGCTTATGGATGAAGACGATGCTGTCATCCGTCATCACCGACCATAATGAACGAGTGCAGCGCGACGGTGGAGTCGTTTAAAAACGGTTTGGTGTGGTTTAGTTGTCTGTGTCGTGCTCTGTGAAAACCGTTCGTAATGATGATGACGATGGCGTCCCAACGCACTGAGCAAGCCGTGCTGGAGTTCCTGATGGAGAGAGGAGGGCGGGTCAAACAGATGGAGCTGATCGATCGTTTCCAATCGACTTCGGGGGGAATTGTGCCGTCGAGCGAAACGGTGGACCCAGAGGCCCTCAAACGCATCATGGACACCGTGGCTTTCGTGACGCTGGAAAACGGCGTGAAATTCGTGTGTTTGAAGGTGGACGTGGACTCGGTGATGCGCACGGACGCGCTCGGCCACGACCACGCAGAGTGCAACGGCAATATCAAAGAGACACCGGACAACTGCGTCAACGGGAACCCCGACAACACAGAGCGAACAGGTGAGGAAGACAAGCGCCCAGATGTTATTATTAGCCCGTTAGTAGTAGTAGTGTATTTATATTATTGATTTTCTATATTTGTTTATTTTTCAGATTTATTTATTGATTTTATCAACTATTAAACGTGTTTGGTATATTTATATTTATTACATTTCAATTTCAATTTGATTTAGCATATTTTTACATAGCCTCTGAATCATTTATACCATATGACACTAACATTCTCCATTGGAACCCTGGATGCTAATAATAATTATAATTATAATGGGGTCAATAAGTAGAACCTATGTCACGTCGTGGTTCTTCTGTGTGTGCGTCAGGGAAAGGGGAATTTGTATATACAATATATTGTGCGTGACTCGCAGACAATTCAACTCCGTGGTGTTCCCCTCTTAGGGCTAATTTGCTGCACTTTCGTCAAAATTGGATCAGTGACGTCCGAGATATTGTGCGTGACGGACTGACGGACCGGGGCCGATCCGTAGTCCTTCCCCCAATTTCACCGCGGGGTACAGTCAAACAAACTGCGTCATATCCTTCATATCAGAGGCGGACAACACTGACTGGACCTGATTTGAAATTGAAGCCCAATATATCGGTCTCGCCATACTTCATACCCATATGCATGTAGAGGACAGAGGAAATAACAAATAGGAATAATTCATAAAAGGAGGTACTAAAGAGGAAAGGTAAGAAATTATGTACTTTCCAGGGGTTTTGTAAAAAAATAAAATACTTGCAGGAGTTGTAACTGAAAATTACTCCAGAAAGTGCTAATAGTACTAGTTAAAAATATTATCAGTGGTTTTACAACAGCTAAAAGGGTTTTGCTCCACTTCACGTCGTCCTGTTCTGTTTTTTATTGCATCAAATACAGACAGACGTCAAAACAAACACTATGTAACATTAACTCACAGGTCAATGGCATACATAAAAAAAACATATTAAACGGTTTCCCCTTCATTTCACAGGAACAGCCAGATCACAGACTGCCGGCCTGGACAATGACAAACCGTCAAACTGCAATGAACAACCATGCGTAGCCGAGCGACCCGCAGCCCCCCCCCAGAGTGAGGCCGCCACAGGGACTCCCACTTGTGGAGGAGGAGGGGAGGTGAAGCTGAGGGAGAGGAGACGGCGAGAGTCGGCCCCGGCGATAGGGATAGCAG